>CM060635.1:29609296-29699296 GCA_030578275.1 Meda fulgida | reverse complement strand
TAAGTGAGGGTACTGCTCTTAGGGGGTTTGTGCGTTCCCCTGATATATCTAACATGGTTAGGTTGCTGCTGAAATTCAATGAGAGAGATCCCGATGTTTTTTTTCTTTATTTGAGAGTGTGGCTGATGACCGTGGATGGTCTGACTCTGAGAGAACGTTGTTAGTCCAAAGTGTTGTTGTAGGTAGAGCACAAGAAGCGTTTATTGCGTTGCCTGTGTCAGATAGAAAAAAAATCTCAGAGTAAAAGAGGCAGTGCTTAAAATTTATGAATTAGTTCCTGAGGCTTATCGTTTGCGGTTTCGCAGTTGGAAAAAAGGAGAAAAACAGACGTATACAGAGGTAGCGAGAGAACCGAACAGCCACTTTATTCGTTGGTGCTCTGCGGTGGGGGTCGCTACTTTTGAGGAGTTGTCTAACCTGATTGTTTTAGAACAGTTTAGAAACATCCTTCCTGAGCGTATCGCTACACGCATATCTGAGTATAAAATGAAAACAGCAGCGGAAGCTGCAGTCGTGGCTGATGATTTCGCTCTGACACAAAAGTATAGTTTAAAAGAAAACAATACAGGTAAGGTTTATCAGGAACAACGTTTTGGACGTTTCAATAGAGTTTTGGGGTCTTCTTCGTTGGGTCCATTGGAGTCAACTACTCAGAGAAAAATAGATTCACATTCAAATCAGTCACACAGAGGTGCTGTGAGTTTTCGCAGAGACTCTAGGTATTCTGCGTTTACACCTGGTGGTCAGGCTAAGAATGATGCTGATGTGTGTCGATATTGTTTAGAAAAGGGGTATTGGAAGAAGGACTGTCCTGTTTTAAAGGGGAAAAGTCAAGTCAAGTCAAGTGTATTTATATAGCGCTTTTCACAATATAAATTGCATCAAAGCAGCTTCACAATATCAAATCAAATAACATAACAATGTTTGTTTCTTAGTGAAAAAACATCCACGTTTGGTAGGGCTGATCAATGGTATTAATGCTTGGTTAATTATTTTGAATATCCCCAACTGAGCAAGCCAAAGCCAAAAGTCAGAGAAATGGTACTGATGTTGTTAGGGTGGTCACACTTGCTGTATCTGATTCAGTTATACCTGCTAAAGTTTTGGTGGGTGAGACTGAGGCTACAGCTGAAGGCGTTGTGACTTCAGACATCAGGCCTGAGTTCTGCTGAAGTTAGTGAGAGAAATGGTAGGGCTGATTCAGCTGTAACGGGTGGAAGTGGTTACTTTCCTTTTGTTACAAATGGCTTAGTTTCCCTGGTGGGTAGTTCTATCCAGGTGCCTGTTAAGATACTTAGGGACACAGGGGCGTCTGAGTCTTTTATTTTGGGGTCTGTGTTGCCTTTTTCTGTTGACTCGAGTACTGGGAACAATGTTTTAGTCCGGGGGATTGGGTTGCAGGTTGTTTCTGTACCTTTGCACAGAGTTAATCTGCAGTCTGATTTAGTACAGGGGAAGGTCAAAATAGCAGTCCGCCCTTCCTTACCTATAGAGGGCGTTCATCTTCTCTTGGGTAATAATCTGGCTGGAGGCCGTGTTTGGCATGATATACCGCCCCCTGTAATTGTTAAGAATGTTCCCTCTATTGCAGATGATAGTGACATTCATGGTCAGAATTTATCTGTTTTTACGGCTTTTGCAGTGACACGGGCTATGAGCCGTGCCGTTAATGATGATGTTTCCCAGACTAGAGAGTTTAAGTCCGTTATTGTGCCGAATCTACCACCTTCTCTCTCTCATAGTGATTTTGTTACAGCTCAAAAGGAGGATTCAACATTAAAAGATCTGTTCGTTGGGGTGTTACCACCTGAGGAGTTGCGCAATGCAGTAAGGGGTTATTTGGTTCAGGATGGGTTGTTGATCAGGAAGTGGTCTTCTCACACTGACGAAGGGGTTGAGAATCCAGTATTTCAGGTGATAGTACCAGTTAAGTCTAGAGATTTTGTCCTACAGACAGCTCATTGGGAGGTAGCTGGGCACTTGGGGGAAAACCTATGACCGTCTTATGAAGTACTTCTATTGGCCTTGTTTAAAGAAGGATGTGGAATCCTTCATTAAGACGTGTCATGTATGCCAGTTAACAGGGAAGCCTAATCAGGTGTTAAAGCCAGCTCCACTCTACCCTATTCCAGCTGTAGGTAAACCGTTTGAACATCTGTTAATTGATTGTGTAGGACCATTGCCTCCATCTAAGTCAGGGTGTGGTTACCTGCTGACGGTGATGTGTCAGTCTACCCGATATCCTGCTGCAGAGTGACAGAGGATCTAACTTTACGTCACGCATGTTCAGAGAAGTGCTCGAGCAGTTGTGGGTGAAACATCAACGTAGTAGTGCTTATCACGCCCAGAGCCAAGGGGTTCTGGAGAGGTTTCATCAGACACTGAAGTCGCTTCTCAGGGGTTATTGTGTTGAGCTTAACAAAGACTGGGAAGAAGGGCTCCCATGGCTAATGTTGGCAGCACGAGAGGTAACCCAGGAGAGTACGGGTTTCTCGCCTAGTGATCTGGTCTTTGGCCATAGATTTTGTGGGCCTTTAGCAGTTTTACAGGGGGATCTGAAGAGTCCTGAGTCTCCTGTTAATCTGTTGGACTACGTTAACGGTTTTCGTCGCAGGTTGTTTTTAGCCTGTGAGATGGCGACGGACAACCCGACTAAAGCCCAACAGAAAATTAAGAGTTGGTATGGCCGTCGAGCTGAACCAAGGGTCTTTAGTCCGGGTGATCAGGCTTTGGCCTTGTTGCCAATAGTAAACTCTCCTTTCCTTGCAAAATATACGGGTCCTTATAGGGTTATTCGACAGGTGTCAGACCTGAATTATTTACTTTCCACACCAAATCGGAGGCGTTCTACTCAGCTCTGTCACAGAAATCTGTTGAAGTCCTATTTTAGCAGATCTTCAGTCTCTGGGACAGCAGAGTCTAGTGACCGGGTGATGCCCGTCTCTTTAGCCGCTGCTGCCATCCTAGGGCCTTGGAGACTCCCTATATGGCAGCAGCTTGTAGTGGTGAGGATATGGTAGGTCCTGATGACGGTATGTTGAAACCTCGTCTGAGGAACTCTGTTGTCTGATTTTCCTTCTTTATTTTCAGATACACCATCATGTACTCATTTAATTGAGCATGATATTGATGTTGGTGACGCAGAACCAATAAGACAGCGGTTCTATCGGGTGTCACAAGATAAACAGCGACATTTAGAGGCAGAGGTGAAGTAACTGTTGGATAATGGGTTGGCTAAGCCTTCCTATTCGAGTTGGGCTTCTCCCTGTTTATTGGTCAGTAAACCTGATGGGACATATAGATTCTGTACCAATTATCGTAAATTGAATAACATCACAAAATCAGATTCTTTTCCACTTCCAAGAGTTGAAGATTGTGTTGATTGTGTAGGATCCGCAAGGTTTGTGAGTAAGTTTGATTTGTTGAAGGGTTATTATCAGGTCCCTTTGTCACCTCGAGCTCAGGAAGTTTCCGCTTTTATAACATCATCTGGGCTATATTCTTACTCCGTTATGAGTTTCGGTTTGCGAAACGCTCCAGCAACATTTCAGCGACTTATGAACCATGTCGTATCTGGTTTGCAGGGGTGTGCTGTGTACCTTGATGTGGTTGTGTATAGCGAGGAGCGGTCTGAACATCTGGACCGTGTTCGGGCTCTCTTTACTAGGCTTGTTGACGCTCGTCTCACTATAAATCTGGCCAAGTGTGATTTTGCCCAGGCTACAGTTGCATATTTGGGGAAGATCGTAGGGCAGGGTCAAGTGAAGCCGGTCCATGCTAAAGTGGTGGCTGTTGATAAGTTTCCTGTTCCTACCACCAAATCCGAGTTGCGGCGCTTTTTGGGGATGGTAGGGTATTACCGTAGTTTTTGTTCCAACTTTTCTACGGTAGTAGCCCCTTTGACTAACCTGTTAAAAGCTAAAGTGAAGTTTGAATGGACTGTGACCTCTCAGATTGCTTTTGATAATGTGAAGTTGTTGTTGACCTCTGCTCCAGTTTTGATGGCTCCCCGTCTAGATCAGCCTTTCCGGATGCAGGTTGATGTAAGTCATGTGGGGGCTGGTGCGGTGCTCCTGCAGAGTGATGAGAAGGGGGTGGACAGGCGAACATGTTATTTCTCAAGAAAGTTTAATTGTCATCAGTTGAATTATTCTACTATTGAGAAGGAAACATTGGCATTAGTTTGGGGTCTACAGCAGTTTGATGTGTATTTAGCTGGGGGTGCTGTTCCTATGACTGTTTACTCGGACCATAATCCACTTACATTCCTCCACTCTTTGTAGAGTCCTAGTCAGTGCCTTATGCGCTGGGCTTTATTTTTACAGCCATACAACTTAGAGACACGGCATATTCGGGGCGTGGACAATGTGATGGCTGACGCTTTGTCCTGTGCTCCGGGTGGGCTGGATTGAATGTTTTGTCTTGTCCCATCTTTCCCTCCTCCTGTTTCTACACTCTCTTCTTCTGCCTAGTGTCCTTAAATGTTGCTTTCCAGGTACCGGGATTTGCTGGAGTTCTAGGATGAGGAAAGTCGGTTGGAGCTGATGGAGGGAATGCAGTATCCCTGACAGCATTCAAATGACAACTGAAAACTCATCTCTTCCGTGATGACTTAACATAAAAAAATATATATATAAAAAAACAAGTAACCAAGTAACGAGTAAACCCTACTAACCAAGTCCGACCCTGCTTAGCTTCCGAGATCAGACGAGATAGGGCGTGACCAAGGTGGTATGGCCGTAAGCGAAAGCTGCTGCCAAGACCTGCTTTTTGAAGAAAGTCAGAAACACTTTCAGGTTTTTTGAAGAAGCCCAGAGACTTTTTCAGGCTTTTTCAAAAAGCTCAGGGACCTAACCCTCTCCCATCCAAGTACTAACCAGGCCCGACCCTGCTTAGCTTCCGAGATCAGACGAGATCGGGTGTGACCAAGGTGGTATGGCCGTAAGCGAAAGCTGCTGCCAAGACCTGCTTTTTGAAGAAAGTCAGAAACACTTTCAGGCTTTTTGAAGAAGCCCAGAGACTTTTTCAGGCTTTTTCAAAAAGCTCAGGGACCTAACCCTCTCCCATCCAAGTACTAACCAGGCCCGACCCTGCTTAGCTTCCGAGATCAGACGAGATCGGGTGTGACCAAGGTGGTATGGCCGTAAGCGAAAGCTGCTGCCAAGACCTGGCTTTTTGAAGAAAGTAAGAAACACTTTCAGGTTTTCTGAAGAAACACAGAGACCATTTCAGGCATATTGAAGAAGCCCAAAGACTTTTTCAGGCTTTTTCAAGAAGCTCAGGGTCTCTTTTTTTTTTTGTAAACTAAAAAGCTTACAGCACCTGGTATTCCCAGGCGGTCTCCTATCCAAGTACTAACCAGGCCCAACCCTGCTTAGCTTCCGAGATCAGACGAGATCGATCGTGACCTTTTTTTTTTTTTTTTTTTTTACGAAAATTTTACAGTAAATACATCATAAAATTTCAACATTACATTTCCAGCAGTCTTCTATTTGAACAATCTCAAAAATGAAATACAAGTTCATTCAATGCTGTTACAGAAATAAATGTGTTTCCATCAACAAAAAGAACACAAAAATCATTATCCATATAAGTATAAATGCTACATTCCTCCTCAGCCTTACAGTACTAAGGTAATATATGTTATAGATACAAGTTTCCTTTTACATTCTTTTCCCTTACCTCCCCAAACAGAAAAATCTTACTTCACCCCTCATCCACAAAATGTGTTTTTGCCCAATTTTTCCTCACAAGTTGCTTTAACATCTCATGGTACTCTTCAAGACCTTGACATTCTACATATAAATGCATCAAAGTTTCAACCTCCCCACCGCATACATCACATTCTCTCCCAATACTTTTGTCAATCTGATGCAGGACCTCTTTTGTATATATTCTATTATGCCGGAGCATGAAATCATTCGGCTCACATTCTATTGAATTATATCTAATTTGTAAATTCTTCTACAATATCTCTGACTTTATCTCTGGATAAACCTTACCCCAATAAATTTCAGCTGTAGGCCTGTTAACTTATTTTTTCAGCATAATCTCATAAAACCCTTTTAAAGGCATATTTGCCAACTGTACTTTACAATTATTTTGCTCAACATACATTTCAGGAAACTTATACTCCTTTATTTTGACCTCTTGTTTGTCTATTAAGGCAATCCAAGATTTTTGAATACAACTCCTGATTTTTCCCAAAAGCATTAATAACTACCTTTCCACATATTTTCATTCCCTTCCATTACAAAATCCAAGATTGCCTGAGAAGGCAGAAAACCCGGAACCACTTCATACACAGCCTTTTATCCGATATAGCCCAACCTTCATAAAATTTTTGTTTTCCAACATATGTCCCTTATCTGTTATCTAGGGGTTCAAAAACACTGGTTGATTTAGCACTAACTCAAGTGTATCACATTTATAACTCACTTGGGGCAGAAACTTAGCCCAAGCTTGAACTTCTTTATAAAATTGTGGCACATCTTTTATCATAGACTCCCTTAAACACATAAACAGATTGCTTTGACTACACGCCCCAAATTTCTCTAAACAATCCCTCATGCAATGTTTCCAACCATAGGTTTCTTTATTGTATAAATATTTCTTAACAATTTTAAGTCTTAGCGCCTCCCTCCTTACATTCAAGTCCACCAATTTTAAACCTCCCTCCTTATTATCTGCTATCAGAACCTTTTTTGAAATTATCAAATTTTTCCCATTCCACAAGAAATCTACTATAATGGAATTTGCCTCTTTTAAAAACCATTCTGACATGTCAAGCACACTCAATGTATGAACAAATCTTGATATTAACAATACATTGATAACAGTCACTTTCCCTTTCAATGTAAGACCTCTTAATTTCCAGTAATTCACAGTTAGCCTTATTTTGTGTAAAATTCCAGATCAGGTTACATCCCTTGCTTTAATATCCTCAACACCAATATTCATCCCCAGAACCCTGATGTAATCTTTAACATTTTTAAAAGGAATATCACAATCAAATATTTTAGTTTGTCCATATGACATAATTTCAGACTTCTCAACATTAATCGTTGCCCCTGCTGCCCTATCATATATTTTTAAGTGCTCCACTATCCTATTTATGCTGTCTTTATCCTTCACGGTAAACGTAGTATCATCTGCATATTGATGAACCAGACTAACACCATCACCTGCAAAAATTATAGGTTTTAAATCTTTATCTGCTTCTATTAGGGTTGCCAGTGGCTCAACAGTTATACTATACAGCAGGGCAGACAAAGGGCAACCCTGCCTTATCGATCTCTCAATGCTAAACTCATCCGTTAACACCCCAATACACTTTACTACACTATGTGCACTAATATACAATAACCTTATCCATGATCTAAATTTCTCACCAAAACCAAACGTTTCAAAAGTCTTCTCTAAAAATTGGTGCTCCACCCTGTCAAAAGCCTTGTTTAAATCCACACTTAACAATATACCTCCTCCTTCCTTCATATAAGATACCACATCTCTGATAGTACTTATAATATCTGCAATATCTCTGCCCGGTATACTGTTAGCCTGCGTTGGGGCAACAATACTCTCTATTACTTTTTTTTAGCCTATTTGCTAGGATTTTTGCCAATATTTTATAGTCAGCATTTAAGAGGCTGATTGGTCTATAGTTTTCTATTCTTAATCTACTCCCTTTCTTTTTAAAGAGAATGCTTAAAAACCCCGCCACCATTGTCTTAGGCATTACCTGCTTTTCTTCCATATACTGATATAGCTCTAACAACATTGGTGCTAGAACACTCCAGTTATAGAACTCTCCAGTTAAGCCATCTAGGCCTGGGCTCTTATTCGTGTTCAGACTAGAGATTGCCTCGTTGATTTCCTGCACAGATATATCTCTATCACACAAAATCCTGTCTATATCTGATAATCTGGCGCTGACTGTTTCTAACACTTTTTCCATACCCTCCATATGTACCCCTTCTTTCTTAAAGAGAGTCCTATAAAAGGACTCAACAGTATCTAAAATCCCTACCAGATCACTCACTTTTTTCCCTTTTTCATCTTCTAATTCAGTTATACAGTTTTTGCTCTGATTTTGCTTCCCCATGTTTGAAAAGAAGGATGTGCACTTCTCGCCTTCCAAAGCATACTTCACCCTACTTCTTATAATGGCTCCTTTACATTTTTTAACTTCATATTTCTTCAAATCCGATTTAATTTTTAAATAGTTTGTCAAATCATAATTTGGATTACTGTTTATTTGTTCCAACTCAAAAGAAAACCTATTTTGCATATCTTTGTAATCCCTCCTCTCTTTAGCATTCTTTTCCTTTGCATACTTAATGCTCAGGACCTTCATTTTCTGTTCTAAAAATTCCCATCTTTCACACACATTTTCAGAATCTAATTGCTTTGTCCATTCAGATTTTATGCAATCATAAATTTTAACCCTATAGTTTTTATCATTTAACAAGCTTGCATTCAAACACCAAAGCCCCCCACCTTTTTGTTGCATTTTTACCCACTTGAAATTCAAAAACACCATGGTCACTGTATGCTGTAAACTTATAGGCTAGATTTTTAATATACTGAACCATATCCTACTTTACCAAGCAAAGATCAATTCTGCTTTGTTTTAAACTTTTGAGCACAACTTGTCTCCTAGAGTATTCTCTTTTATCAGGGTTTGCTAATCTACACAAATCTACCATGTTTTCCCCATTCATTAAGAGTATTAATTCATTCCTTGATGCGTCTCTTTAATAACTAGTGCCCTTTGCTTATCGCACTTGTAGCAAGTAAACTCAGGGCAGTCTCTCAATACATGTCCAGGCTGGATGCAAAGACGACACAATTTCACTTGTCTATTGTGGATCACTCTGAAATACTCAGCACCCTCCAGCGTTTCAAACTTGATTGAGTATGGCAGTGATTGAACAGTATCAGAAAGCGTAACTTTGCAGAAGCGTGTTCCATCTCCGATTTCAGTACCTGGCCTTTTCCTCCTCTTGATTGGAGTTGTTGCTTTGACTCTCTATCCATTTAGCTTTTCGTGAATGCCCTCATCTGTTATGTACACTGGAAGATTCATGAACGAAACAACAAGCTCGTCATTGCTTAAGTCTCTGGCCAAAATTTTACAGTTTCTGATTTTAAACCCATCAATCAGCCTTTCTTTTCCTTTGATGTGATTCATTGTGATCTCGTACTTCTTATCTCCTTTAAACCGACATCCATTTACAGCTCCACAAACTTCATTAATTCGTCTGAGTAACTCCATCATTGCGATCTCCTCCTCCCCAACAATTTCCACACTCACTGTTAGGCTCTTTTCAAACAACTTTTCTTCCATCATAGCACGATTGCCGTTGTTCTTTGTAGCACTCCATTGTTTGCCTCCACGTGCTCCCCGTTCAATCAAAACAACTGTTACGGCCCCCAGCTCTAGTGTTTTTACTACACGTGTTGGTATGTGGAATCTCCTCCCTTTGTTTGATTTGATTACAGATGAGCTACACCTGAGCGCACCCTGCTTGCACTATAAAGGGCTGAAGGAACCATTCCCGGGCGCGCACACAGAGACTGAGAACAGAAGAGAAGCACTGCCGTACTTTCTATCTTTGAAACATCTGCCCACTCGCTGTCCACCTGGCAGTACTGAAGTGTTCCGCCTTTGCAGTAGACCCTGTTGCTACCCTACTTACTGTTTGAACTCCGAACCTGTTAAATAAATATACCCCTATTATTTAGCTACGAGCCGATCTGTGTGCGTCTCTCCTTTATGTTAAGGGTGGTGTCCGACCGCCCGTAACATAGTGGAGGCTCGTCCGGGATTAATGGTTTAATTAAATCGGACTTTAGTGTCAATTGCGGAACTTTTGAAAGGCTACAAGATTTTGGTGAGTATTCTGGTGTGCAATTATGATTGTCTGATAATTTGTTTAGTCGAATGTTTATTTTATTTTTGGTGGATATCTCAGGAGGGGGCTCGGTGGGAAGCCTCGAGCTGAGTACGCCACTGAAGATTGCGTAGACATTTAGGATTTTTTTGGTTTTGTATAAAGTTAGTTAGAGAAGCTGGACAACATTTTTGCTTATCAGAATGCTCTTTAGTTTAGTTGTATAGCTTGTGTTATATTGTGGCAAATCGCCTATTTTGCGAGCGCTGGTACTTTGATTGTGCTAGCATTTTTGTTCAATTCTAGGGTAGACATTGAAAATTCGTGGTCGTTTGTAGCCTATATTGTGCTTTTGTTTGACCATTTAGATATTTACTTTGTAGCTTTGTCGCAGTTAAAACTGCTTTAGTGAGTTTTTTTTCTATTAAATCATTTT
Source organism: Meda fulgida (assembly GCA_030578275.1). Taxonomy (NCBI): domain Eukaryota; kingdom Metazoa; phylum Chordata; class Actinopteri; order Cypriniformes; family Leuciscidae; genus Meda; species Meda fulgida. The sequence continues at coordinate 29,688,964 of CM060635.1, read as the reverse complement.
TGATTTTGTGCGCGCTTTAAAGCTTCGTTACGCATTAAAATGGCAACAGAGTAAACATTCGTTAAAGAACCCTCTATTGAATTATTTTTGAAATTTTCAAAGGAGCAATTGCTAAATTTGGCAGCAACTTATGAAGTTGAGCTCTTTTCTGCTGAAAAGCGCACCAAAGATACAATTAAAACCGTCTTACAAACTGCTTTGGTTAGTAAGGGCATTCTGCCTGTAGAGAAACAATCTCCCGTGTCTACAGAAGCATTACAGCTGCAAATTCGGTTGAGGGAGTTAAGTATCAGAGATAAAGAAATTGAGTATGACCGTGAGCGCTTGCAAGCTCAGGCCCGTGAGCGCTTGCAAGCTCAGGCCCGTGAGCATGAACTTGAAAACCGATTGGCATTGAGGAAGTTAGAAATCGAGGCTCAGAGGGAAGCTCTCACTCCTTCTCACCCTAACTCATTTGATGTCATTCGCCACATCCGACTTGTACCACCTTTTGTGGATAAATAACTGCTTTGTTATTTAAACGATAATAACGTTATCGTTTAAGAGTTAATCCATCTACGACCCCTGATGTAGACACGAAGAAGAATGCAGTAAGACAAGAAGACAGACACTGTTTTTATTGTAAATAGCCAGGGTATATTGTGGCAGAATGTTTAATATTGAAAAAAAAAAAACAGTCCACGAAACCAATGGGTCCCGTTAGTTCTTCTGCGTATAAAATGTCGCCTGTCATTCGTGCAGAGTTAAAATCAGAGAAAACTCAGTCCATGTACGAGCCCTTTCTGACGAATGGGACCGTGTCTGTACCTGGTGAGAAGGCTGTGGGTGTGCGCATCTTGCGAGATACAGGCACGTGCAGTCTTTCCTCCTTCGCGGTTTATTGCCGTTATCTGAAAAAAATGCAACTGGAAGTAGTGTCCTTGTTCGTGGGATCGAGATGGGTTTCCTCGATGTCCCTTTGCATCACGTGTATCTTGAATCCAACTTGGTGTGTGGTGATGTGATTGTTGGTGTTCAAGACTCTTTACCAATCCCCGGTGTCACGTTTCTCCTTGGCAATGACCTAGCCGGTGTAAACGTGTGGAGCCTTAGCGATGTCCCACCTGAGGCTGTGTCTGTTCCGCTCAATCAAGACTTCCCTGATGAGTGCGCACAAAAATTCCCAGAGGTTTTCCCCACTAGTGTCGTTACTAGGTCGCAGACCCAGAGGTTGAGGGATGCAGTACTTCCCAATGACGTCAACTTGAGTGACAGTTTCATCGATCACCCTACAGAGTGTGAGAGGCTCTTCGAAGTCCTGGTCCTAAATTGAACATTAAGAAAAGAGAAAGAAAACCATCAGATGCCTCATTGTCATTAGAGAAACTTATTAATGCTCAACAAAAAGACACCTCACTTGTTTCATGCTTCAATGCAGTGCATTCGGTTTCAGACCGTACAGATGAGAGTCTGGTTTATTTCCTCAGAGACGGGTTACTGATGCGGAGGTGGAGACCTCAGAAAAATGAGTGGAATGAAATTGAGCAAATAGTTATGCCATCTGAAAATAGACATGCTATTTTGAATGTTGCACATGATTGTGTTTCTGGTCATCTAGGTGTGATTAAGACCTACAACCATGTTCTTTGTTATTTTCTTTGGCCTGGTCTGAAGCGTGATGTGCGACGATACTGTAAAACGTGTCACATTTGTCAAATTGCTGGTAAACCTAACCAGAAAATTCCACCTGCGCCGTTGTATCCCATACCTTCCGTCGGTGATCCTTTTGAAAAGGTAATCGTTGACTGTGTTGGCCCTCTTCCTAGGTCAAAAAGCGGATATCAGTATTTAACCATTATGTGTACGGCTACTCGCTTTCCAGAGGCGGTGCCTCTAAGAAAGATCACCGCAAGAATCGTGTCCAGAGCGTTATTAAAATTTTTACCTTTTGTGGGGCTACCAAAAATAGTGCAAAGTGACCAAGGAACGAATTTTACTTTGCGTGTTTTCTCCCAAGTTCTAAAATCGCTCCACATTAAGCCCTGGATATCTAGCGCATACCATCCGGAAAGTCAGGGGGCACTTGAGCGCTACCATCAGACACTAAAATCAATGTTACGTGCGTATTGTTTTGAGGTAGGTGCAGACTGGGAAGATGCAATTCCTTGGATGCTTATGGCTTCTAGAGAGGTTGTACAAGAGTCGATTGGGTTTAGTCCTGCAGAGCTAGTGTTTGCTCACGACGTTCGTACACCTTTAAGCGTCATTAAAGATCAGTGGTTAAGCAAACCTACTTCACGTAGTGCACTACAGTTTGTTAGTGATGTTCACACCCGACTACACAGAGCGTGTGAACTTGCTAGAGAAAATTTAGAAAAGACTCAAACTAATATGAAAACTTGGTATGATCGAAAGGCAATAGCCCATTCGTTCAAACCTGGGGATCAAGTGTTAGTTCTTCTACCCGTGCCCGGTTCAGTATTTCAAGCACGATTCAAAGGACCGTATTCTGTAGAAAAGAAGGTATCTGATCGGAATTATGTAATTTTAACCCCTGATAAGCGTCGACATTCGCGCGTCTGTCATGTAAACATGCTCAAACCGTGTTATACGCGTGAGAATGTGAAACCTGACTTGTGTAATTTTGACTTACCAGATCCAGTCAAGTCCTCTGTCTTGCTCTCTTCACTGATAGAGGATGAGGATGCAGTAATTTCACCGTCGCGGTGCGTGATTGAAGGTCGACTCAACAATTCGGCTATGCTTTCAGTCATAGCAAATCGTTTACCTCATTTAACTCCCTCTCAAACAAATGACATATTGTCTGTAATAGGTGATTTCCCTGAGATATTCGGAGATGTCCCGACTGTGACTACCGTTCTGGAGCATGACATAGAAGTAGGTGATAATGGCCCGATCAAACAACATCCATATAGGGTAAACCCAGAAAAACGCGCCATTCTACAACGAGAAGTCGAGAACATGTTGAAGAATAATATTGCTGAGTCTAGTTCTAGCCCTTGGAGCACCCCATGCCTTTTAGTTGGTAAACCGGATGGCACTTACAGGTTTTGTACAGACTACAGGCATGTTAATGCAATCACACTGCCAGACTGTCACCCATTACCGCGAATGGATGATTGTGCTGATCGAGTTGGCTCGGCTACATTTGTCACAAAGATTGACCTCCTTAAAGGTTACTGGCAAGTGCCACTTACACTAAGAGCAAGACAGATCTCAGCTTTTGTGATCCCCAGATGCGTTTATGCATTATAAGGTTATGGCGTTCGGAATGTGTAACGCACCTGCCTCCTTCCAGCATTTGGTAAATATTGTTTTAGCTGGAATGTCCAATTGCGAGGCGTATCTGGATGACATAGTCCTGTATAGTACACACTGGTCCGAACACATAACGCAACTTCGAGAGCTTTTCCGTAGATTGTCTAGTGCAAACCTCACAATTAATTTAGCAAAATGTGAGTTCGGAAAAGCCACTGTCACTTACTTGGGGCGGGTAGTTGGTAGAGGACTTGTTTTGCCAGTAATGGCTAAAGTGGCCACTGTTCAAGAGTTTCCCGTGCCTCGCGATCGCCGTGCGCTACGCCGATTCTTAGGAATGGTAGGCTACTATCGCTGTTTTTGTAAAAACTTTTCGACCATAGTTTGTCCCCTCACTAACCTACTGAGCCCCAAAACTAAATATGACTGGACAGAGTCCTGTAATAGAGCGTTTGAAAACGTCAAAGGCTCTCTTGCTAACTGCTCCCGTGCTCGCTGCGCCAGATTTTAACAGACCGTTCCAGCTTGCTGTGGACACCAGCATCGTAGGCGCTGGTGCTGTACTTTTGCAGTCTGACGCAGATGACATAATCCATCCTGTAAGTTTCTTCTCTAAGAAATTTAATTCTGCCCAACAAAAGTATTCCACTATTGAACAGGAAACTCTGGCTTTAGTCTTAGCCTTTCAACACTTTGAAGTGTATTTAAGTTCAACAATTCATCCAGTCAAAGTATATACTGACCATGACCCGCTCAAATTCTTCAATCGCATGTACAACTTGAACCGTAGGTTAATGCGCTGGAGTCTATTACTTCAACCCTTCAATCTCCAAATTGTGCATGTGCGCGGAAAAGACAATATTGTTGTGGATACATTATCTAGAATGGATTCTTAATAGTATTCATTTGTTTTGTTGTGATAGATATAAAAAAATTAAATAAAAAAACTATTGTTTATTGTAAGTCTCACGTGTATTACTGATTAAAAAATTACCTACACTTCTAGGTACCAGTTAAAGACAATTATTTATCTTAACCTTTTTTTTTCTTATGTTGAATCACGTGTGAAGATGAACAAAAGTCGTGAGTAAGTATGAATATTCTCATGATTATGGCATGGCGAAAAGTCACCATTTTGGGGTGGGGGTGTTACAGTACTGAAGTGTTCCGCCTTTGCAGTAGACCCTGTTGCTACCCTACTTACTGTTTGAACTCCGAACCTGTTAAATAAATATACCCCTATTATTTAGCTACGAGCCGATCTGTGTGCGTCTCTCCTTTATGTTAAGGGTGGTGTCCGACCGCCCGTAACATAGTGGAGGCTCGTCCGGGATTAATGGTTTAATTAAATCGGACTTTAGTGTCAATTGCGGAACTTTTGAAAGGCTACAAGATTTTGGTGAGTATTCTGGTGTGCAATTATGATTGTCTGATAATTTGTTTAGTCGAATGTTTATTTTATTTTTGGTGGATATCTCAGGAGGGGGCTCGGTGGGAAGCCTCGAGCTGAGTACGCCACTGAAGATTGCGTAGACATTTAGGATTTTTTTGGTTTTGTATAAAGTTAGTTAGAGAAGCTGGACAACATTTTTGCTTATCAGAATGCTCTTTAGTTTAGTTGTATAGCTTGTGTTATATTGTGGCAAATCGCCTATTTTGCGAGCGCTGGTACTTTGATTGTGCTAGCATTTTTGTTCAATTCTAGGGTAGACATTGAAAATTCGTGGTCGTTTGTAGCCTATATTGTGCTTTTGTTTGACCATTTAGATATTTACTTTGTAGCTTTGTCGCAGTTAAAACTGCTTTAGTGAGTTTTTTTTCTATTAAATCAGGAACCATTCCCGGGCGCGCACACAGAGACTGAGAACAGATGAGAAGCACTGCCGTGCTTTCTATCTTTGAAACATCTGCCCACTCGCTGTCCACCTGGCAGTACTGAAGTGTTCCGCCTTTGCAGTAGACCCTGTTGCTACCCTACTTACTGTTTGAACTCCGAACCTGTTAAATAAACATACCCCTATTATTTAGCTACGAGCCGATCTGTGTGCGTCTCTCCTTTGTTAAGGGTGGTGTCCGACCGCCCGTAACACCAACCAAACAAAATAACTTCCCCCTACAAACAGCTGCTGCTGCTGCTGTGGGAAAAGGGAGAAACAGAAAGTAGGATTCTTCTTACAAAACATCTCTCCAAACAGCTCAAACACTTTGAAAAGCGGCTCAGAGTCGCACACACTCCTTACACCCAACGCTGTATGGTGGTAAGCGAAAGCTGCTGCCAAAATCGAACTATTTAAAAGGTTAAAACATTAGTCAAGTAAACTAAAAAGCTTACAGCAACTGGTATTTCCCAGGCGGTCTCCCGTCCAAGTACTAACCAGGCCCAACCCTGCTTAGCTTCCGAGATCAGACGAGATCGGGCGTTTTTTTTATTTTTATAACATTTCACATTTTACATATACACAAATCATTTGCAACATATCATCTCATATACAATTCACTTAAAATGTTTTCATATAAGTTCCCCCATCTATGGATATCATCAAGTTACAAGCATCATTACTTTGGCATATTTATGTTACAGCGGGTGAAATAAGTATTGAACACGTCACAATTTTTCTCAGTAAATATATTTCCAAAGGAGCTATTGACATGAAATTTTCACTAGATGTTGGTAACAACCCAAGCAATCCATACATACAAAGAAACCAAAACAAAGAAGTTCAGAAATAAAGTTATGTGTAATAATGTGAAATGACACAGGGAAAAAGTATTGAACACATGAAGAAAGGGAGGTGCAAAAAGGCATGGAAAGCCAAGACGACAGCTGAAAACTATCAGAAACTAAAAAGCAATCCAGACCCTTGTCAGTACAAATTAATATCAGCTGGTTCAATCTCAACTGATGGCCTACAAAAAGGACTCATTGCCAAGGTGTCACACAAGACACATCCCATGATGGGTAAAAGCAAAGAGCTGTCTCAAGACCTTCGCAACCTAATTGTTGCAAAACACAATGATGGCATTGGTTATAGGCGCATTTCTAAGCTCCTGAATGTTCCAGTGAGCACTGTTGGGGCCATAATACGGAAGTGGAAAGACAATCATTTCACCATAAATTTGTTTCGACCAGGTGCTCCTCGCAATATTTCTGACAGAGGAGTGAAAAGAATAATCAGAAGAGTTGTTCAAGAGCCAATGACCACTTGTGGAGAGCTTCAAAAAGACCTGCAATTAGCAGGTACTGTTGTCTCAAAGAAAATCATAAGTAATGCACTCCACCGCCATGGCCTGTATGCACGCTCATCACGCAAGACTCCATTGCTGAAGAAAAAGCATGTTGAAGCTCGTTTAAAGTTTGCTGCACAACATTTGGAGAAGCCAGTGAAATACTGGGAAAATATAGTGTGGTCAGATGAGAGCAAAATTGAACTGTTTGGATGCCATAATACACACCATGTTTGGAGGAGAAATGGCACTGCACATCACCCTAATAACACCATACCAACAGTGAAGTTTGGAGGTGGGAACATCATGGTGTGGGGCTGCTTTTCACCAAATGGTACTGGCAAACTTCACATAATTGAAGGAAGGATGAATGGGCAAATTTACAGAGACATTCTTGACAGATATCTGCTGCCATCTACCAGGATGATGAAGATGAAACGAGGGTGGACATTTCAGCAAGACAAACACACTTTGAAACTCTCAACTGGTTTCAAAGAAAGAAAATAAAGCTGCTAGAATGGCCCAGCCAATCACCTGACTTAAATCCCATTGAAAATCTATGGAAAGAACTGAAGATCAAGATTCTTAGAAGAGGCCCACGGAACCTTCAAGATTTGAAGACTATTTGTGTGGAAGAATGGTGACGTGTTCAATACTTATTTCACCCGCTGTATATTCATTAAAACATTGCAATACTCTTGTGTCATTCCAAGTAATTGTTTTGTAAAACCTTTGTCCATTCAAGCTGAAATATTCATGCAAGATCTGCATATGCCGTTCCAACCTCATTTTAAAGAAAACCCACATGTTAATGTTTCCTTGTTTTCCTTTCATGACATTGCGTCTGCACCATATTGCATGTCTTGCCACGCTTAGAACAAAGTTGACTATATATTTATTTTTCCCTCTCCCTTTTAGGCCAAGTAAAAAATACTTCATTCCATTCACTTTGTTGTTCAATTCTTTCTTCCAAAATTCCTTCTACAAATTGTTTTATCTCTCTCATAAAATCCTGAAGATTCGAACACAATGCAAACAAATGTAAAAACCCTTCATCTTCATTTTTACAGACATCACACCTTGCATTCTGTGCCAACCTCATTTTACATTTTACACATTTTTGTAAAAATTACATTATTCAATTCAATTCAAATCAAATTTATTTGTATAGCGCTTTTCACAATACATATTGTTTCAAAGCAGCCTTACAGAAAGTGCATATCAGAAATGTACATAGAAAAAATACAGTTAGTTAATCATGTATTAATTTAGGGCATAACATATCGCCGGCGTTGAGTCGTCTCTTTCACAGGCGTCGAGTCGTTTCTTCACAGGCGTTTAGTCATCTCATCGCAAGTGTTGGGGCATCTGAAGTCTCCGTGAGAGGCATGATCCAATCTGGAGCTGATGAACGCCATTTACCTCTGGACTCGCGTCCAGAAATAACAGCAGAAAAGTAGATGGGAAATAATTAGCATAGCTGCTGTTCATAATATTAATGCATTCGATCTGATTCAACAGTAGTATAAAAGGTAAGCATTATGTGAATGCTTGGCTAAAGAGATGCGAATTTAATCTAGTTTTAAACTAGCGAGTCTGATCCTCGAACAATATCAGGAAGGCTATTCCAGAGTTTAGGAGCTAAATATGAGATAGTTCTTTTATGTCTCAAAAGAAAATTTAAATTCTCAATCATTGGATCCATGTATCTTATTCTTAAATTTTCCCAAATGTTTTCAGCTTCAGTCCCTGGGAATAACCTAGTCCAGAAACCATATGCTATTGGCTGGACAAAAAAACATATTTCTAAAATAATTATAAAACAATTTTAAAGAACATAATTGAATTGGATTTTTATTCCCACTTTCTTTTAAAAGCACATCAGCCGTTCCATTTCCTTCATATCTTTTTTCTATTCCTTCTATCCATTCTTTGGGAATTGCTTTTTTAATTTAGTCAAATTGTTGTTTTACTACACCCCTTTCTACTTCTACAATTCCCTCAATTTCATCTATTATACCTTGAAGTTGTATAAAGCCATCTATTACCTCATACAAAATATCTCTAACTTTAATTATGCCTGCTGCAGTCCATTGTTTAAAATATAATTCCTTCTCTTCAAATAAAATAGTTTAAAAGCAATGGATGATTCAAAAATTTGTTCATTCCTTCTGGCCTATACACAATTGTCTGCAAAAATTCTTTCCACGCCCTTAAAACTTCTCTATAATATTCTGGTATTCCCTTTAGCATATGTTCCGTCAATTTCATCCATATTATTCCCTCGCCCATATTAAGACCTCCACACTTATTTAAAAAAATACTTAATTCCGTCCTTCCACTCTTGTCTTTTATCCTTATTTAAAAATGTATTCATTATCTTAACCCTTAAGCTCTTCATTCTTAAAACAGGATCTAACATACCTAAACCCCCCTTATCAGGCCCTATCATTGTGTAGTAGGCAATCTTTGCTGGTTTGCCGTCCCATATAAATTTTAAAATACACGTTTTCAACTTTTTATAAACCAAATTGGTAATGGAGTTATTACCTCTAAAACATACCATATTTTTTGACAGCATCAGAGTATTCACAATCAAAATTTTCCCTCTTAGGTTCAACAATCTTTGTCTCCAAAATGTCAATCTTCTCTCAATTCCTCCTAAAATCTCATCCCATATTATGTCTCTAGTTTTCTTTTCCTCTTTCCCAATTCGAATTCCCAGAATTTTCATGTTTTCGGTCTCCTCCTTAAAATTAAGGTAGTTTTGCCATTCCTATTCTCATCATTACAGTTTTATCTATGTTTATTTTTGCTCCTGAACCTTTACAATAGTTTTGTATTTGCCCCATAGCTCCTTCAATGCTCACAGTATCCTTTAAAATTAAAGTTGTGTCGTCCACATATTGGTACTTTTTTTCTTCTTTTTCCATTCCGCCAAAGCCAACTCCTTTAATATTTTCGTCCTCACAGCCAACAATTAGCCAAATCCAATCTTCTGTGTTACTACTTTAATGATATCTTAAGCTTTTACCTCCTTGTTGTCCCTCAAATCAATAACCACCGTCGCTTCATTCAGGTAATCCAATCGTTTCTTGATGTTTTGAAGATCTTCAGGATCCATGTTTACTCCATTAGCCTCTTTTGAACCTTTGTGTGCTCCATTTCTCTCAATCCGTTCTTCCAGTCTTCTAGTCTTCCAGCCATTCCTAGGTCTTTGCCATGTGGTCCATCCATTGTTCTAACAAAACGAAGATCGCTTCCAAGCAGACTTACTGCTTGGAGCTTAAACGTGCGCCTTATAAAATCAAAATCAGATCTTATTCCAAATTATAAACAAAAAATAAGAATTAAACAATAAAGCTTAAGAAGAGCCTTTCTCTCCCAACTGCAGTCACACACACTTCCTACTTGCTCTACAGCGCTCAAGGTGGTGTGGCCGTAAGCGAAAGCTGTTTTTTGTTGTACTGTAAACTAAAAAGCCTACAGCACCTGGTATTCCCTGGCGGTCTCCCATCCAAGTACTAACCAGGCCCGACCCTGCTTAGCTTCCGAGATTAGATGAGATTGGGCGTGACCAAGGTGGGATGGCGGTAAGCGAAAGCTGCTGCCAAAATCGGACTATTTAAAAGGTTAAAACATTAGTCAAGTAAACTAAAAAGCTTACAGCAACTGGTATTTCCCAGGCGGTCTCCCATCCAAGTACTAACCAGGCCCGGCCCTGCTTAGCTTCTGAGATCAGGCGAGATCGGGCGTGACCAAGGTGGTATGGCCATTAGCAAAAGCTGCTGCCAAAATCAGACTATTTAAAAGGTTAAAACATTAGTCAAGTAAACTGAAAAGCTTACAGCACCTGGTATTCCCAGGCGGTCTCCCATCCAAGTACTAACCAGGCCCAACTCTGCTTAGCTTCCGAGATCAGACGAGATTGGGCGTGACTTTTTTATTTTTTTTAAAACATATTAATTCATTTTAAAAACAACCTGAATCACATTCTGGCAACAGTACATTAAATCGAAACAATGTCATTTCAATAAACGGGTTATATTTTACAAAAGTTTTGACAAAAACATTTTTCTCTTCATTAAGATTGATTAAGATATACTTTATTGTCCCCGAAGAGAAATTTGTTTTGAACACTGTCCATTCCGTAGCTTTTACAGAGATGGCACAAAAGACAGTTCACAACATTTCCTTAGCACATCCTCTCCCGAACATTCTGTCATATACATTTAAGTAGGTACGTATATATAGTAGTAGACACAGTAACGCCTTCCATTGGCACTTATAAAAACTTTAAAACGGTTACTTAATTAAAAAAGTGGCATACTGCACACACAAAAAACACATCTGGTATATTGCACACTCTCCATATGACCTACAAAAATACACAACTTGCATATTGCATACTCCATAGCACACATTAAAATTACAATTAACATATTGCACTCTCCCTAAGGCCCATAAAATATGCAATTGTCATACTGCACACTAATAGCACCCCTAGTATACACAACTTATGTATTGCGCACTCTATCTGGCCTACAAAATACACAATTGACATATTGTACATTCTCTATGCCCTACAAATCGTACAAATGACATCACACATCTCAGCAACCAACATATTGCACACCCCAAAACCCTACAGATTGCAAAAAGAACACATTACACACTATACTATTTAGAGTTAATAAGCTTAATGGACATAGGTACGAAATAATTTTTATAACGGTTTAACCTACATTTAGGAACTCTAAATCTTCTGCCAGAGTGTAAAAGGTGAAATTCTGAATGGAGGATGTGGGTCGGGTCAGAAACTATTTTTTTGTGCCTGTCTGATAACCGACTGCTCATAGATTTTCTGGGGGGGCAGATAGTTTTTGACCCCATAATCTTCATAGCTGTCTTTACTTGACGAGCAATCTGTGATTTTGATTGTACTGTCAGGTTACCATACCAGGTTGTAATACCGTACTTTAAAATACTCTCTAATATTGCGTGATAGAACAACAGCATACATTTTTGTTCTACTCCATACAATCTAAGTCTTCGTAAAAAATGCATCCTCTGCTGGAGTCTGGAGCAGACAGTATTTACATGGTCCTTCCAAGTCAGTGCATTGTCAATATGTACACCCAGGTACTTGTAAGAGCTAACCTGAGTAATGGGTACACTGTTAATTACTACAGGCCTGGGGTCACCTATGGCTTTTGGGTCAAACACCATCTCCTCAGTCTTAGTTACGTTTAGCATAAGATAGTTATCACCGTACCACTGAACAAATTCCTCAATTTCTGTATAATGCGTGGCTGGACTTTTATCTTTATGAATGCGACCAAGGATTGCTGTATCATCGGAGAATTTAATAATATAATTATCAATATGGTGTCTGAGGCAATCGTTAGTATATAATGTAAAAAGGGCTGGTAAACTGACACAGCCCTGTGGGACACCAGTGCTGATTGGCCTGGGCTCCGTAAGAGCATTATTCACTTTAACCTGTTGAGTACGGTTTGTTAAAAATGAAAAATACCAGTTAAGAATAAAATAATTAACATTCATGTGTTTCAGTTTCTGAATGAGCATGTGAGGCTGTATAGTGTTAAAAGCCGAACTAAAATCAACAAATAAAATACGTGCATAGGCTTTGGGGTCTTCAAGATGTTTACTGACCAGATGTGAAAGGCTACTGATAGCGTCGTCTGTGCCACGCCCCTGCCTGTAAGCAAACTGAAACGGATCTAAAAACGCACCAACATCTTGTTTAAGAAATGACACCATTATCTTCTCAAAACATTTCATAACAGTAGAAGTTAGCGCCACAGGCCTAAAATCATTATTCACCTTTGGGCATGTTTTTTTAGGTACTGGTGTAATTACTGATTTCTTCCACAAAGTGGGTATGACATGCGAGTCTACTGATTTTTGAAAAATTGGAAACCATGCAGGAGTTAGCTCATCTGCACATATCTTTAACAAAAATGTGGATATTCCATCCGGTCCCGTTGCCTTCTTAGTACAGAAGTTTTTAAAATGCAATCTTACCACCTTACCTAAAATGCAATCCTACCACCAACCTTACATCCTGCTCTGTGACAGAAATTGTCTCTGAGATATTCTTCCCCTCAAAAGAGAAGTCCCGAGTTTCAAATCTCAGATAAGTCATTCAGTTCATTAGCTCTTTGCATTCATATTACAATAATCAAATAAAGCATTTAATATAAAACACATCTTTACCTTAAAAAGTTTACACACAGGTATTTTTGTTTTCTTTTGTTTTAGCATGTTTCTTCTGCTCCAAATTACAAATCTAGCAATGGTTAATATCAAATTTAGAGAAAACACATTCTTAACATTACCCTTAAAACCAAATAAAAACATTGTTTCCCAATCTTCATAACTACATCTTTGTTCTACCCCCAATTTACCCTGAACCCTGAATACTAAGATGTAGCAATCCTTCATCATGCGTATTACATACCATGCATTTTGCATCTCTTGCCATCCCTATTTTACACAGTCTCATTTCGCTTAACAAACAATTATGTCTTAAAACATAATCAAAGTTTTCTAAAATTGGACTTTTCCACCATGCTCATAGATTTTGCCATATTTTCACACTTGGGAATAACCTTTGCCAATATCTTTCTGCTCTTGGTGTAATAAAAACCTCTTTACATAAACAGGAATAAAACATCTTTAAAATACCATCTTTAAAAGCATGATGTTTATCATTACTTTTAAAGTCAATCACCATTCCATCATTACACTTTGTTTCTTCTGTACCTTGTAAAGTATTTATCCATTCTTCCGGTATTGCTTCTTTCATTTGTTTGTATTGTTTGTTTCATTTTCATAATTTTCTACAATTGCATCTCTTATTACCTGCACCGGTACAAAACCAGGTATCACTTCATACAAGATATAATATATTTATAAAAAATGGTCTCGTCTCCCTTTTTAATTTGATTATTTAGAAACAGAGGTTGTCTTAAAATCTCTTCCCTGCAAAAGACGTACAAACAACATAATCACCCCATGCTTTTACAACCTCTTTATAAAACTCTGGTATTCCATTCATCATGTTTTCTTTTAACTTCATCCATAACACATCATCTCCCATTTTTCCACATTTATTTAAAAAATAGTTAATTGCACCCTTCCATGCATGTTTCCCATGTTTCCAGTATTTATTAACAGTTTTTATTCTTATACTTTTCATTCTTATTAAAGGATCTATTTGTCCTAACCCTCTTTCCTCTACCTTTCCAATTAAAGTGTCATAAGCAATTTTCGATGGTTTACCTTCCCATAAAAAGTTTAAAACAATAGCTTTAATTTTTTATACACCCATATAGGCAAACTAACAGAACCCAATATATACCACATTTTTGATAAAAACAAAGAATTAATAACCCTTTTAAAAATAAGCCTCTTAATTTCCAGAAATTTAATCTCTTTTCCATTCCTTTTACAACCTCCTCCCATACCACTTCCCTTATTTCTTTTTCATTTTCTCCAACTCTTATACCTAAAATTTTCATATTCTTCTTCTCTCCCTTAAATTGCATTTTATTCAGTAAATTATTCGGTAATCCAACTTTCATGTATGTGTTTTTTTCTTTATTAACCTTTGCCCCTGTTCCTTTACAATACCTTTCTAATACGCCCATTGCTTTATCCATACTTTTAATATCTTTTACAAATAACGTCGTGTCGTCTGCATATTGAAATAATTTTTTGTTCTGATTCTTCTCCTTTTATGCGTATTCCTTTTATGTTCTTTTCCTGGTCTATTGCCCGTCTTAAAGCTTTGGATACTATTGTTTATAATAATGCTGACATAGGACACCCTTGTCTAATTGATCTAGTTATTTTAAAATCTTTAGTTAAAAAAAACATTCACTTTTACACAACTACTAATATCTGTATATAGACATTTTATCCATTTTAAAAAATTCTCCCCAAACCCAAATCTCTCCATCACATGCATCAAGTATTTGTGTTCAACTCTATCAAAGGCCTTTTCTAAATCCACACTTATTATATATCCTGTTTCTTTCTCCTCCTTCATATACCATATCATATCTCTTATATTGTTAATGACATCCGTAATATCTCTTTTTAGAACAGCTCTCTTATCACCTTTTCTCTTGCAGATTCACCATACCTTTCTTCATACTATCAGTTAAATTCCCTTTTCTAAAAATATCTATAAATATTTTATTCAAAATTGGACATAACACATCTTTAAAAACCTTATAAAACTCAACTGGTAGTCCATCTATTCCAGGACTTTTACCATTTTTCAATTGATCAGTTGCTGTTCCTATTTCTGATTCCGTAATCCCACTCTCACACATTTCCTTATCTCCCTCATTAACTTTAACCTGTATCTTACTTAATACAAATGCCCCGTCTTCTAAAACTACCTAATTTTCAGAAAACAAATCCTTATAGAATTCACTGATTTCTTCTAAAATTCCTGTTTTATCTTCTACAATCCTCCCATCTTTTGTTTTAATACTTTTTGTTATACCCGATCTGTCTTGATTTTTCTAAATCATAAAAATATTTTGTACTTCTTTCACCTTCTATAATGTCTTTTGCTCTACTTATTATTGCTCCTTTGCACTTCTCTTCTTCTATTTTCTTTAATTCTTCCTGTAATTCTATTATCTTATCAATATCTTCATCCTTCTCATTTACTTTCATTTCTTCCTCCCACTCTTTTTTATCTTATTTTCTTTCATTCTTTTGACTTTTTGAAGTTTTTTTTAATATTCCATTGAGAATTCTTTTATTCTTTTTTTTTAGAATGTCCCACCACATCCCTTTTTCTATTTCATACATTTCATCATTAACACTATTAATTATTATGCTTTATATTTCCATTCTGTATATTAAATCTTTTAGAAGTTCTGTTTTTTAATATCCACACCCCCGGTCCTTTATCAATCTTATTAAAATCCTTATCCATAAGAAATCATGATCACTCTCACTATAATTTTGGTAAGAAGCCTTTGTGACATAATATGCTTCATTTCTCTTGAATAAAATAAATGTATTCTACTTTGCTTTAGAACTCTCTCAACAATTTATCTTCTTGAATATTCTCTTTTCATACCATCCTTCGCTCTCCACACATCCACCATATTATATTTCTCCATTATGTTATATAGTTCATTCCTCCCTCTATTTCTTCTAAATCTCATTGAATCATCTATATCAATTCTCTCTATTACAGTATTAAAATCACCTAACACCATCATATTTTCATGTTTTTCTATTAACTCAGTCATATCCTAATAAAATTTACATTTTTCCCTTTCATCATTTGGTGCTTGTATGTTACACACTTTCATTTATTTTCCATTACACAAAAATTTAACAATTCTTCTTCCCTTTTGCATCTTTATAGTCTATATCTACTTCTTCAAATATCCCTTTTCTTATTAAAATAGCTACCCCTCTCTTCCTTTCCATATCACAATTACTATATATTTCACCGTTCAATAATTTTCTAATTTCATCACTTATTTTATCTTCCCATTTCGTTTCTTGTAAACATAGCACATCAAATTTTTTGGATAGACACATTAATCTTTCAAACTTTTGACATTGACATGGATAATCCTCTAACATTCAGCGATACAATACTTATATCACTCATTAGAGAAAAGATTGGATAAAACAAAAACCACCATTCAATCTGTTTCATTGTCTTTCAAGAAAGTATACTTGAATCCCATGTCAGCTTTCGTCCTCTCCAGTCTTTCCTTTAGCTCTCCTCTTCGTATCTTCTGCTTTTTTAAGAACCTGTTGAATGTTTACTCCACCTTTTTTTGCTTTTACATCTCTATTCAGTCTTTCTTTTCCTTTGTTTTCCATTCCACGACTTTCCCCCTCATTGTCTACTCCTCTTACCTTGGTCAGCAGGGCCGGCGCCACGGGGGGGGGGGGCGTGAGTGGGCGACGCCCCCTCAACGGGACTCTCCCGCCCCCTCATATCACCATGAATGTAAACAGGATTTTACTGATAAAATATGCTATTTAAAAATCACATTTGCCAATTAAATTTTCACATTTTCTTATTTTTGTGAATATTAAGCTAAATTAATAATATTTTAGTTACCCTTTCACACGTAAGTTTAAAATATTCTAACTGCGTGAGTTTTCCAAGGCAACAGTTATTTAGAATCTGTCACTTTAATGTTTCCATGGTGACGCGTCATTGCTTGTCACGTGCCACAGCGCTGAACAACAACACATATTTTAGGTTGCATATTGCATCATATCGTTGGTTTCACAATGGACATTCGCAAATGGATTAAAAAGAAAGAACCCACAACACCTGCTGCTACTTCTTCTGGCTCATCTGAGCTTCAAAGAAGCAGTGTGGACTCTGACAATGCAGCCCCGCTAACGGCACTGCCAGTCACTCAGCCCACCAAAAACAAGGACTCGCCGCCGCCGTCATCGTATAGTGTACCAGAGGACCTCGGTAAAAACAAGCCAGTCCAGGTCTGTTTAAAGCAGTTTCCAAAGAAACAACAACATAAAAACGACTGTAAACGGTCCTTTTCAGCGAATTGGTACAATGATAGGGAATGGCTTTAATATTCAGAGCAAACAGATTCGGCATTTTGTTTTCCCTGACGGAAATTTGGCGGGAGTGACTCTGTGTTTACAAGTACTGTTTTTTGCAACTGGAAGCATGCGACAGATAAAGCGAAAGGATTTTACAGACATGCTAACTGTAAAGAGCACCTGGCTTGCATGGTTATTTGGAAAGAGCAGCAATTGCGATGTTCCACTGGAAAAGAGATTTCAACCCTAGTTAATTCAGATCAGCTTTCTCGAAACCGCCTTTATGTGTCTTCAATAATTGACATTATTGAATTCCTGGTATCAAACGAACTGCCATTGAGGGGTACCATAGATTCAGTTGATGACAGAGGTGACGTAGGCAGTGGACTGTTCCTGTCTCTATTTGATTACACGCTGAGAAAAAACAAAGAGCTAGCGCAGGCCTTCAGTACAATTCCAAAAAATGCTACGTATACATCACACGATGTTCAAAATGATTTAATTGAACTGATGAGTACAATCGTGACAGAGAACATTGTTAAAGATGTTGGGGAGTCATGGTTTACAATTAAAGTGGGTGGAACCAAGGACCCAACAGGCAATGAGAATGTCGCTGTTGTTCTTCGATATGTTGACCAGAACTGCACAGTGAAAGAGAGGCTGTTGTCAGTATTGACCACAGACAAGTGCGATGCCCTGTCACTCACAAACATCGTACTTGAGGAGCTGTCAAATGTTGGTCTCGATACAAATAAAATATTAAGTCAATGTTATGACGGGACCAGCGTTATGTCTGGAAGAGAAGGAGGCATGCAGAAACATATTCAAAACAAATTAAACAGAGAAGTGCCCTACATTCATTGTTTTAATCATCAATTACATTTGGTTATAGTGCATGCAGTTTCATCCGAGAGCGCCGTTGAAGATTTTTTTGCCATTTGTAATGCACTGTACAAATTTCTGAGAAAGCCCACTGTAGCTGCACAGTATAAGGGAGAGAAGCTTAAAAGGCTGCTAGATCAACGATGGACTGGACACCTTGAGACGGTGTCCGTGGTGCTGAAATCGCACAACACCCTTGTGGATTTTCTGAATGGAATCGCAACCACAAGAAAAGGTGCTGACATAAAAGTTGAAGCTGTTGGACTTCACAAGGCCATCACAGAACTGACTTTCAAATTTCTTGCCTGTGTGATGTACAAAGTTTTGTGCCTGATGGATCCACCGAATAGGATGCTGCAAGCTGAACAAACGGATCTAATGACGGCAATTCGGCTCATTGGCAGCGCTTCTTCTTGCATTGAAAGTCTACGATCAGATGCAGAGTTTGCGAAACTGTGGGCTGAAAGTATAGGTGCAGATGATGCGGTTCCTGCCCCTCCGAAACGGCAGCGACAGGCCAGCAAGACTCTGCAAGACTACATTGTGGATGAAAGTTTTGGTCAGCGTGAAGTGAACATTGAACAGGAGTGCAAGCGGCTGTTTTTTAGCATTATTGACTCTGTTTTGGGGGAAATGTCTGTTCGTTTCAGCGAACGTAATGGCAACATGGCAGCTTTGGATGCACTGGACCCTGGTATTGAGAACTTTTTGAATACGGGGAAAGTGAAACTACTACTGGATTTAACGAACACCGAAATGGTGGAGTCTCGGTTCACTGTTGCACGTCAGTTTTGGCAAACACTCTCCACAGGCCAGGACGAGAAAGTGACATTGGTCAAACTTCTTTCGAAGTACTCCAGCGTTTTCCAAGCCATGCCAGTGGTGCTGACTGCCTTAAAACACGCACTAACATTTGGGGCATCGACTGCTATGTGCGCAGCATGTTGCATAGACGAAAAGCACATCTGATCCAGCTGGCATTTGAAAATGACCTAAGTAGAAAATTCAGAGACGAATGGAAAGAGTTACTGCTGAGGAGGTTTCACTCATCAAAGGGAAGATTGCAGCTCTACTGAGACTACAGGTAGCCTACGATCTAATATTTAGCTTGTTATGTAAAATAGAGACTAGGCCCTCAATACATAATGATGCCCTTAAAAGTGATCCAGAAACGATTTATGGTGAACAGGGAGAAAATAGCACTGTTAACTGTTTAGTGTTCTGGACCAATGGTGTTGCCTGCCTAGACGAGCACGAAGACACAGCTAAAGTTTGGACCAGGATTGTCGTGCTCGTCTATACAACGCCACCTGGGTCGGTGAAAAGCCTCTATTGTCTCCCTCTTCACCGTAAATCGTTTCTGGATCATTTTTAAGGGCATCATTCTGTATCGAGGGCCTAGTACATACAGAATATATATAGTTTTTTGGACAAAATTAATAACTTTTAAGATGTGAATTTCAGTGTATATTTTTAGTAATTCTCAAATAATACTGTTTGTCAATGTTTATATTTTTTTATTTTATTTGAAGTGTACTGGTTTTTGCATTATTATTATAACTACAGTCAAACCTCAGAGAAAGTACAGAGAAAGTTTTTTGTTACACACGTGTATGATTAAAATGTAATTAAAATGTAACAAAAATAAACAAGAATGCTTTTTGCTTTGCTAAATGCTTTATTCAGCTTAATCCATCTGGATCTTTTTTGCTGTATGGTAATAGCACTACAAGTTCATTTGTGTAGGCTATAATTGTGTGTGTGACTGTGTATGTGTGTGTGAGACTGTGCATTTTTTTGTGATTTTACCAGAACGAAACGTTAGTCTCCGCAACGGATTGAAGCGCGCGTGCGAGCCACAAGACAACAACGTATCTGCTTCACTGATCGAAGCGGCAAGCACTTTGATCACTTGATTAAAAAAACAAACAATTTAACGCTAGAACGACTCTAATTTGACAAACGAACAAAATGAATGCTCTGCTAGTTAAATGGAGATGTTTTATTAATTTGTATTGGTACATCCGTGCCGCAAAGATGTTTTAAAAAGTGGTGGGGAGACCCTGGCAAAAAGTGGTGACGTGCGTTAACGCCCCCTCTCATTATTTCAGACGCCCCCTCATCAGCGCTCGGCTGGCGCCGGCTCTGTTGGTCAGTGTCTTTATTCCTTTATCCTCAGCTTTTTCCTTTTCTTGTCCTTTTTCATAGTCCAGCTCAGTAGTGTCCACATCGTTCTGTTCATTAGTAAATCCTTTTTTATTCAAGTTTTTATCCTTTGTTCGCTCCTCCCATCTCCATTCCTTTTTCTGAATCCTCATTATTTTCTTTATTCTCATCTATGTTGGTGTTCTCCACTTCCTCATCATCTTGTTTATCTTCCTCTCCTTGTGTCTGCCTTTGTGAGTCATTTAACCTTTCAATTGTTGTGACTCCCACCTCTTGTATTTCCATTCCTGTATCTTCATTTTCCTCGTCGTCCATCTCGCATCTGCATCTTAACATTGTCTTATGGCAGCTGTGACGGTTTCAGAGGGTAGCCAATTACTTCTGAGTTGCAGGTGATTGGCTGAGGGGAGTGGTCATACACCTGCATGTAATCAGGACGCTCAATAAAAGACTGGGACAGAGATGAGAGCGTGTGCGGGGTTGAGTTTGTGCAGAGATTAGGCTGCTTCCGCTTGCGCTACCTTGGGTCTCCTGTCGCGAGGCTATGGGAGAACTCGTTGAGATTGGAGGAATATGGGAGATCACCGCCGCCTTTTGATCCATCTCGTTTGCGATGGTTGTCGTTTTGGAGGTTTCATGGACTGAGAATGGTTGGACTGTTGTCTGTCATAAGTACACCTTTGCACACATCTACTGACACACTGATTACCATTTATACTGATCTTAACGTTGTTTTGTCTTGTACTGATAAATAAATGCATTAATTAATTGGCTGTGGTGTGTGGTGACTCCCTTATTTTGTTGCGACTCAGAAGAGATCGGAACAAATGGGGGCTCGTCCTAAAGTGAAATTACATCAGAAGATGAAATTTGATTAATATTTGGAAGATGCCGATTCGATTGAAGTAAATATTGAGATTTTGGTATGCACATTGTTTAAATCGACTCACGAGTTAGAGAGTAATTATCAAGGTAAGTGTATTTTTCTCTGTTACAGGGGTTACATTGTTCATTTTCTCCCGGGTAGGAATTAGCAACGCTTAGCGTTGATTTGTTATTTTGTATTTTTTATTTTTGTGCAGGTTTTTGGGTTAAGTACACCCAGGGGCGTCGCTAGGCCCTTTTTAGGGGGGCCCCTAAAAATGAGTGATTAATGTAGGCTACACAAATTCGTGTTCGCTTCAGTCTTGTTATAATCAGATTCAGCGCGTTCTTCATCTTCAATCCGCAGCGGCGCTGAGCAGAGAGCATATCAGAAACAGAGGACAGGGTGTGTGTGTGTGTGTGTGTGTGTGTGTGTGTGTGTGTGTGTGTGTGTGTGTGTGTGTGCGTGCCTGCCTCATTGGTCTGTCACTGCTCGTCAATGTCAGAATATTTGAGATGACCAATCAAATCAAAGTAGGCGGGCTTTATGTTCACAGACGCTGCTGAGCGCGAATTTTAACAGTGCGACTAGACTCGTACGGTCAAGAGCGCGATAAGATGTAAGTAGCTAAACTTAACATTTTATATTTTACTTTTTTTAGGTCATAAATATTAAACGAATGACAAAAAATAATCAGGCAAACTAATATAGTTTTGTCTATTTTCGCCATTTTGAACTGAAAATAGGCCTGTGTAATGTAGGCTAATAATTAGTTTACTGTCATTGTGAGAGGACAAGAAACATTAAAGCCGTTTTCATCATGTTAGGCACAAGATTAATAATGAATGTGTACATATTGAGAATATAATACAAACTGTAGCCTTTAGTAAATTAAAAAAGCTCAGCTTTAGGAGGGGAAGAGAAAGGGATGAAGAGACTGAGAAAAAAAGAAAGAGTGATGGAGATGAGGAGAGCGCAGGTACACTGTTAGAAAAAGAGGTACAATACAGGTCCATTTTTGTTCCCTAAGGTACAAACGTTGCATATGTACCCTTAAAAGTACAAAAATGTATCTTTAAGGTACAATTGTGCATCTTCCATTTGTACATGGTGTGCTTTCCGAGGTGTAAGGTACATATTTGTCCCTTACATGTTTGTACCTTAATGTTTAAATGTAAAATGGCAGGATATAGTGCATGCTGATAATGTCATCTCTCAATATAGAAACACAAGCAAACCTATACTATCAAACTCAATAGCTCAATAATAGTCAAATTAAATTAACTGTAAAGTTTTGAGATATAGGCAAAATAAATCAGAATGTTTTTTTTTTTTTTGTGAAGCGTCCCTTTGAATCTTTTCTAATCGTGTTAATGAGGATTGTGTAACCATTTATATTCACAAACCGTTTTGAAGAATTCGATTTTCAAACCCTTTACCCTATTTATATTAGAATGAAACAGACAAATAATTGATAACGCTTTAAGTTGTGTTCTAACTCGACTCGGCGGAAGCATACATTTTGCAGCGCGGAAGGATACATGAGTGAATCGACAGTGATCCAAATGTCTGTTTCTGTCAGTGTCGATCGAAGTCGGGAGGATGGCGCTTCGACATTTATCCACGGAGTATTTAATCACGGAGTTATTTCGTTTTGGGATAGAGGTCACTGAAGAGGAGAGAAGTAAATTAAAGGGTAAAGTATTTGAATTTTTAATCAGTGTTTGTGGTGTAAATTCAAAGTTGGAAGTTAACTTTTACTGTTAATGTCAAGTTCATACTCTGTCAACATTAACTTCGCTAACGTTACCTAGATTCGACATTGACGATTGCCATGATTATTAACGTTAGTTAAAACATTAGCAGTACTAAATTGCCATTCCACATACTATTATTATAAGTAACTTACTGTCCGTTCACACTCGAGCTAACGTAACTGTTAGCTAACTTAGCTAGCTAATAAAACTACTGCGTCAGAGGAGGATGAGAAGCGTTTTTGCCGCCGAAAAGTCTTTTCTTTTACTGTCTATGGTTCTGACTTACGTTAGCTAAGTTAGCTGGACTGCGTCAGAGGAGAACGATAAAAATTAAAATAAATAAATAAAAAGAACTCTTTTGCCGCCGAAAAGTCTTTTGTTCTGACTTACGTTAGCAAGCTAAGCTGGACTGCGTCAGAGGAGAACGGTGAAACAAAAAAAAGTTTTTGCCGCCCAACAGTCTTTTGTTCTGAAATATTTGAATGCTAAAGCAAAGCAATTTGGGCGGAATGTGACTATCGATAGCCAGTGAGGTTTTGGAATTATGATTTAGTCTTTATTTCGTCGTCAAACTGTCTTAGAACATCTTCGTGCTAACCATGTAAGACGTTAAATTACAACATCAGGTTAACGTAACTGACAGAACCGACCAACGGTTAAAATCTCCCTTTCGAGTAACGTTAACATTACTAGCCGCTACAGTAACGTCATCTAGCTGCTGTTATAAAAAATAAACCGATTACTATCATTAGCTAATGCTTTTAACTTCTTTCAATACTTTCCCTGCTGCCCTGGAAAAAAAAATTAGATAGGCCTAACGTTACATAGCTAAATATTCAGGGCTGTGTGTGTGTGTGTGAGAGAGAGAGTGAGAGAGAGCATTTCCAGCTTCTCTAATGAGGTAGCTACGCCGAAATACTTTCAATGTGTTTTTATGTAAGTTATATTAGGGCTTCTCAAAGTCCGGACCAGGCAAGCCCATAAGTTATCTCTGGATATGAGAAAAATACCCAATAAACCAAACTGGAGCAAAACTATTTTTTCCCCATAGACCTTATTCAGAGCAGCGCCTTGACAGGTATGAAAGTGAAGCTGTGAGGGATAGACTTACCGTGTTTCCAATGGCATCCGCTGTAAAAAGCTGAATAAAGCTCCTAGATTACTTACAATTTTCCACAGCTTATATTCTCGGGAGTTTTTTGTCAACTGAAATTTCTTGGAAAGATATTTGTCTAGTGTTTCATGAGCAGAACAAAACGAAAACACATTAAATAACAGTACAGCCAATTGAAGAGATGCATATCTATCCCTCACAGCCTCGCTTTCATTCTCATTAAAAATCAAAGATGGTGCTGCCGTGAATAAGGCGTATGGACTTACATCAACTTACAGTCTGACATAATTGTGCCTTTTAAAATTGTTGTATGCTGTTACCACAGTGGTGGTTAACATTGCTGTTTTTCTTTTCTCTATTGTCTAGATAATGAAGTTGACGGAGAAGCAGTGGACTATGGATTGACAGACGATGGTTTCATACCTCTTTGAAGGATCCTTTAAGAAGCAAGCCAAATTCAACAGATTTGTTCAGCAGTGGAAAGAAACTGTGACACTAACCCTCGAGCCTGTCCCGGTACATTCAGAGAAGACTACAGCGGAATCAAGGTACCGGTAACAGCAGGGCTCTACAGTGTGACCATTTTGCTCGCATATGCCCCTAAAAATCGATACGTGCGAACCGGAAAAATGATTTACGAGCACAATGTGCGAGTAACTACAACCTACCATAATCGAAAAGAGACGATAACTACATAAAAAATTGTTTTGAATGACAAAAACTATGACAAATCTATTGACATTTTCGTCAACGAATACAAACTAGACAAAAATGTTAGATAGTGAAGATTTTGGAAGCGATCCAGTCAGAACTGATGTCCTGCGTTTGTGGTAGATGCGCACATTTGTACTGTAACGAGCTGATGTACCCAGCGGCACACTTTGACATGCGCTGCATGTCTCATAAAACGTTAAAAAATGTAAACGTCTGGGAGAGTGAGTAGAGCGGACATATAAATCTGAATAAGAGTGACGACGCAAAAAATAGCACTATTTGGTTCGGTTTTCTGTGCGCACACCCGACCCGAAGCGTGCAGCCATGCACATGTAGCTACAGCGCGCGAGGACTGAATTGAGCTCTCTTTCTTGTATGAATGGACAAATACACAACATTATGTCGAAATGTCTGTTTTGGAGAGTATTCACATAAACTGTGTTGGTTATTATGTCTTAAACAGTTTTGAGTGTATCGGATGTGCATCAGTGCAATTGGATCCGCTGTCTTAAAGTGACAGTGGGTAATAAACTTAATGCGGTCCGTGTCCTTAATATTGATCAAGCAACAAAAGAGAAAAGCATTCACTGCTCGTTAATAGCTTTAAGGATTCATTATATTTAATTCATACAAATAAATATGTCTGCTGCTTGAAAGAATAAAGAATGATGTATGCAAGGCTTGTTAGCCTATAAAGAATGCATATATCATTCATTGAAAAGAAGACTATTCTACTTTAGAAAAAATGTTTAAGTCACAGTAGTTAAATCTATATCTGTATTGCATGTTCAAACTTTAAAACCATTTATATTAACAGCTTAATAGATGTTTTCTCTGGGAGTATATGGGTTTGGAAATTTAAGAGAAATTCTAAATTAATGCATTACAAATGAACTAAACCCATTATATTTTAGTCATCTGAATTGTTTTAGTTTTAGTCTAGTTTTAGTCGGCTAAATCTACAAAAATTGGTGTCTCTTAATAGAATCTACTGTAGATTTAAATCTGTAGATTTCATCGACTAAAACTAAAACAATTCAGATGACTAAAATATGACTAAAACTAAATCAAAATTTGCTGTCAAAATTGCACAAGGATTTAATGAATGAAAACAAATTTGAAACTGTTGTTTTGTCCGACTGGAATAAATATTATACCTGTGGTAAGATATATAGCATATTATTACATAAAATTACAATGCTAGTAAAATTAAATCATGAATATATTAACATACTAACAGTATACTATTAGATTAAAATGTAACTTTTTATCTAATAATATAAATACTAATACACTCATTTAAACTATAGTTTCTCCTCCATGTTGTGGAAAGAGCCTCTGCAGTGGAAAGATGCAGATTTCACAGGTGTGCCAATGTCTGAGAGCAACACGTTCCCCTTGTTCTGTTTTACTAAAGTGATTGTAAAGTGTGATTTATACTTCTGCATCAAATCGACGGTTTCACACCATAGTTGAACACAAAGAGAAGGAGCACACACGTTGTATAATAAATAGTTTGTTAAACTCTGTTACTCCAAAATTTCTTTGTGTGCTCCTACATTTTTTTTCATTTAGGAGCACATGTGCTCCCTGGGAAAAACCTTAGCGTAGAGCCCTGAACAGTAATGTTATGTCATTGTTATAGAAGTTTTTCATCTGGATCTGAATTCACCTGGCTCTGGTAGTTTATGTAGTGTAACATTATGCATTAGTGTGTACACACTAATGCATAATGTTACACTGTCTGTGTAATCTGAATGCAGAGGTAGAAAGTAACTAAGTACATTTACTCGAGTACTGTACTTCAGACCAAATGTTGAGGTACTTTACTTGAGTCTTTTCTTTTCATGCCACTTTCTACTTTTACTCCGCTATATTCATCTGTTACAGCTTTAGTTACTCTGCTACATTCATCTGTTACAGCTTTAGTTACTAGTTACATGTAGTTGATCAAATCTGATGTTTGATTCTAAAGTAAACTAGCCAACAATATAACGGCTACAAGTCCAGCTGAGATGATGATATAATTAAACACAACTGGTTGGATCCTTTACTCTTTCTACAATGGTTTAATACTTAAGTACATTTTCCTGATGATACTTGCACACTTTTACTGAAGTAACATTTACTCTGCAGGACTTTAACTTGTACTGTTACAGTGTGGTTAATTTCCCAACATTTTAAGACTATTATTTTATTTCATCATAGTCATGCCATCCCATCATCAGCCTTCCCAGCAATTTTCATCATTCCTAAATTTCCCACAGATGTTCAGACAAAGTTGGACCAAAAACCGCCATGCAAAATTGAGAGATCCCATCACAACAAAATCATAAGAACATTGTTTGAAACCATGGCCCTGATCAAAATGTAAGTTTTGCAACCCAACTGGATCACAGCATTTTAGTTAATACTATGTCTGATGTTACACTCCTTTTGCATCGCTGTTACAGGTTTCCGACCAATGATGACTATGTGAAAGTGTGTAAGGCCCTGATTTTGAAATACCTTTTCTTAAAGGACAAAGGCAATGGTTATGTGAGTTGACAGATTATTAATTGCCAACCTTTATTTATTATACCTAGAGTACTAATCCAGTCAAGATATTAACTTTGTTCTCTGCATTTTGATGCACACATTGTTTTCCACCATGTATTTTCATGCTTGTGCTTTCAGTTTTCTGCAAGTGGTTTGTAACTTTGTATGCTTATTTAATTGTTCTATTTTATATTCTTTTAAATAGCATACCTGGCACATGTCTCTCAAACGTAAGTTCAAATATGAGCGGGTGCCACTGGTAGATGATGAAGAGGTGAGAAGAATGAAACAGAAATTTGGTCACCACAAAAAGCCTTTACAACAGGAAGAAAACACAAGCAAACGAGCCAAGCCATCAAAGGTCAGAGCATCTTCTTTGGTTTGCTGTATATCTATGTGTGCATGTTTTACAAACAAGCAGTGTGGCCCAATGGTTAGCCTCTTAACCCAGCATGGTAGAGAACGGTCTCCCCTGTAAAGTGCTTTAAGTAGCTATTATGAAGTGCTATATAAAATGTAATAAATTATTATTAAGGGCTCATTTTTCATGAACATTGAAAGGGGGGAAAGCAACTGTCAAATGAGCAAATGTTTGTCATCCCTCTGTGTCGTAGGAGGTGGATATTATTGGGGAGGATGATACCTCAGTATCGAGGCATGTGAAAGTCCTGCAGGACCAGTACCGGAAGACAAAGCCAGATGCCCAAATGGTGGAGGAACGGATGATGAGGACATTTGCTTGGAGAAGGCGAGAGATTGCCAATGGGATGACTGTCGAAGAAGTCATTAACAAATATCCATTCCTTAAGAGTCCATGCGGGTTTTGTCTACATTTATTTCCTTACATTTTTGTTGGAGTTCATATTAAATTATTAAAGGCTCTCTTTGAAATTTAATTTTAAAATCCTATGATAATGTTGTGACATGTTCCCTGTTTGTTTGTGCTTTGTTGCAGCTATTTCAGGAAATGGGCCGGCTTCATTATGAAATGAATATCTGCCGAAGATTCGAAGACGGCTTTAAGGTCCTAGTACCCAAAGTGCTTAAATTGACTCAAAGGAAATCTCCCCTTGCAGATCTGGCTTTGGAGGAAAGAGAGGCTGCCCTCACCGAAGATGTCCCTGGTAAGTGACTCACTGATCAGCCATGGTCACCCCTAGTGTTGTGGAGCCATTTAAGCTTTATTTCTTTTCTATTTGTCTTCAGACAAGATAAGGTCTAACTAACCAAAATACACTGTACATTCACGTAATACACTTCCTTTTTTCTTTCTTATTTTTAAACTTAATTTTCAGGGATTGATTTCAGAGCTGCAATCCTGCTGTTGGCGATCCTGTTCAGGGAGAAAAATGACATTCTCGTCATACTTGGGGAGGTGTGTAATTTGCATATACTTATTTCTTTTTGTTTACATTACTTGCGACAGAGACTGGGAGAATTATATGCATCCCTTGGATGTCTTATTTCATAATACAAAGTTTCTAGCTATTAATGCTTGGCCTTGGTGTGGACATGGGGGGCCGCAAAGCTAAATATGGCTAAAAATGCATGAATTCTTTTTTTTTATGTGTTGATTTTAATTTAAAAGTGAGTGAAAGGACAACAGCATAGACTTTAGGCAAGAATGCAGAAAAAACACATGACTGAGCCTCTGACATGGAAGATAACTGTGGGAGAAGGTGACTTTCACAAGCATCTAAGCTTTGTCTAGGAAGTGATTAGCAAACTCAGATTTATATGAAAATGTTTTATATCACGCATGGAAATGTACGTAAAAAAAATCGATAAATGGTTTAGAATCTAATCGTGAGGTACCCTACTGATGTCACTGGCCCCCCCCAAAAAAATCTTAGTCTTTTGATAGGCCATATAAATGAAGGTTAAAGTGCCTAAATTATGAAAAAAATAACTTTTTCTGGGATTTGGGTGTTATTTTGTGTCTCTGGTGCTTCCACACACATACAAACTTTGAAAAAAATCCATCCATTCTGTTCTGAGTGAGATACGGTTTCTGAATGTGTCCTACCTTCAGTCTCCTGGTGAGCTGTTCAAAATAGGCCCTGAAACGAGCTGGCTAAGCGCAACGGTTAGCTCGTAGTGTTAGCATGCTACCTCGTTCTCAATCGCAAAGCACTGCTACAACACACACAAGTTCACCATAATCTACAAAAGAACTACTTACATGTGTGCCCTCATTTAGAAGTCTTTCCGACCGAAACAGGATTTCTTTTACTTCTATGGACCTAGCTAGCTGACATGATCTACATCTGAGCTACTGACCATGTGCGAGTGCAATCAAAGATGGTACAGAAGAAGAAAAGAGGTCTCACTCTGTTGCTAAAACTGAAACCAGGTGAAAAGAGGATTTTTTTTTATTTTTTTTTAAAATTAAACCATGTAAACCTATTCTGGTGCAACCTTAAAATACAGTTCTGAATCTGAAAAAGAAGCATAATATGGGCACTTTAAGGTCTTTCCGTAGACGTTTTTTTAGTGTGTGTATGTGCATATATATATATATATATATATATATATATATATATATATATATATATATATATATATATATATATATAATTTTTTTTTTTATGAATGTTTGTGGTAGATTTCTGCATTTTAACTACTTTATGATGTCTTGCAGGATCAGCCACCATCGCCATATCCTACTGTACATCTCAACGCTGTTGCTGACTTAGGAGTGTGCTGACTCAAAGGGTCCCTGCAGTGGTCAAACTGGATGGGCAGTCAGTCTGCAGGGGGCTTGGTTTGGAGGAAGGTGTTATTGCTGCTTTTTGTGCGTGCTTCGTCTACAACGTGGTATATCCATCTCGCCTGAAGAACACCCTAATTTTTATTCAGCGATATGTTCTAAAAATATGTCTGAGGTTGGTGATAAGCCTCTACCTGTTAGTGTGACCAGGGTAATCAACATTTTAGCTTAATCAACAACCGCAATGCCTACACCATTCAGCTGTCCTTAATGCTCTCGAAGAGCCTTCACATTGGTGAAGTTAATCCAGCACATCGGACTTGTTCATGCACATGAGCCACATTTTACCATAACGTGTGGCCTTAACAACTGTCAATCAACATTTTCTAAATATGAGTCCTTCCGACGACACATTTACAGGAAGCATAAAGACATTATAGCCAGACGAGCCACTGCTCATGATATCCAGGAAACAATAGTGGGCGAGGTGGAGCAGGGGCAGTGAAGCTGTCAATCCTCCTGAACCTCCTGAGATGAATGAACTGTTAGTGCAGTTTAGAGAATCTTTTTGGCTTTATTCTGAAATCGAGGGAAAAAAAACACCTTCCTCATACTGTTCAACAAGAAATCCTGGATGACATAGATTTTTTGTTTGATTTCTTTAAAGCAAACTATGATGCATTTCTAAAATATCATCTTGAAAAAAATGGCTTCAATGTGGAATCTTGTCCTGAACTTTATGAAGTTCTGCAGTGTTCTGACTTTTTTTCAGAGGCGTCAAAACTTGTTAGGTCTCCACATATGTTGAAAAACTACTGCAAATCCAACCTTGAAATGACTGGACCTGTAGACTACGCACTGAGAGACCCAAGTGGTCATAAAGTTGGAAGCTACTCATATGTACCCATTTGTGATGTACTTCTGAAATACTGCTCCCATGAAGATGTTTGGGATTCTATGCAGAGAGAGCGAAACTGTGAAAGAGATGAACATGTTCTAACTGATTATAGAGATGGATTTTATTTCAGGAACCACAAGGTATTTGCAGATAATCAAGATGCTCTAAGGTTACACCTATATGAGGATGAATTTGAGGTGTGTAATCCGCTGGGTTCTAAACGCAACAAGCACAAACTTTGTGCATTCTACTACACTGTTGGAAACGTAGGTTCAAAGTACTGCTCACAGTTAAAACATATCCATCTAGCTTTGCTTGTCCGTTACGTTCACGTAAAAAAGTTTGGTTTAGATGTAATTTTGAAGCCATTACTTGATGACCTTAAGAAACTGTCATCAGAGGGACTTAATATCATTGTTAATGGCATGGAGAAGCATGTTTTTGGAGCTGTAGCTGCACTATTGGGAGACAATCTGTCATCTCACATGATAGGTGGATTTGCCATGTCTTTTGGTGCTGGTCGAATCTGTAGATATTGCATGGCTACTCACTCTGAGATGAAAAAGAACTTCAGTGAATCTGATTTTGTTTTAAGAAATGTTGATGTACACAGATACCATTTAGAATGTGTAAAACTAAATCCAGAAAACAAAGGAATGTATGGAGTTCGTGGTGGATGTGTATTTGACCAGTTAGATTACTTTGACGTCACAACATCTCTTCCTCCAGATGTCATGCATGAGAAAAGCAAGGGGAGGGCAGAAATAATTAAGGAAATTAAGAATAAAGGACAAGCGGTTTTAAACACAGAAGGGATTTTAAAAGAAATAAGCCAGTTTTATGAAGAACTTTTTAAATCAGGAGGAGATGAAGAAAAAAGGAATTTGATTAAACGGATACCAAAAAAAGTTAGTGAGACAGATAAAGAGGTTTGTGAAAGAGAAATAACAACAGAAGAAATTATACAGGCCATAAATCAGTTAGGAGTAAAGAAAAGCCCAGGAATAGATGGAATTGGAAATGAGTTTTATAAGATTAAGGAAAAAATTAGCATAATTTTAAAAGAAATCTATGGAGAAATTTTTCAAAAAGAAAGAACACCCAAGAATGAGACTGGGATTAATGAAAATCATTTATAAGAGAAAAGGAGACAAAACGGAATTGAAGAATTATAGGCCTATCACAATGTTAAACACAGATTTAAAATTTTAGCCAGAAAGACTTTTCTCTTATAAATGATTTTCATTAATCCCAGTCCCATTCTTGGGTGTACTCTTTTTTTTTTTTTTTTTTTTTTTTTTTTTTTTTTTTACATTTCTCCATAGATTTCTTTTAAAATGATGCTAATTTTTTCCTTAATCTTATAAAACTCATTTCCAATTCCATCTATTCCTGGGTTTTTGCAGCAAACCTTGTTTTTTACACACCTTACACAATGCATTTATCTCTTTTTTCATTAAACAGTCTCATTTCTGAATAATAACATTATGCCTAATAAAATAATCTAAACTTTCCAATTCTGTGCTTATTAAAACCCCTCTCATATTTTTCCATATTTCTTTCTCACTCAAACCATTAAAATGTCTCAACCACATCTCATTTGAATTCGGCTTTTTAAAAGCCTCTTCCATAAAAACATAAAACATTTTCATATTTCCCAATTTTAACTCCATTCTTTTACCTTGATTTATAAAAAAAAACATTTCTATTCTCCTTTCTTTCTTCTCTCCCCACTCTGTATTTCATTCAGCCACTCATTAGGTATTGCATTTTTCATCTCTTCATATTGTTTCTTTACACAACTTATATTATACTCTTCCTTTGCCTCCTCTAACTCGTCAATGATCACTTGCATTGGTAAAAATCGGTCCCTTATTTCATACAATATATCTCTTACTCCTGAAATTCCAACCGCCCACCATTTAAAAAAAAAAAAACATTTCCTTCCCATTATTCACTATTTTTATTAAAAAAACAATGATTGGTTTAAAATCTCTTCTCTCCCCTCTGGCTTAAAATCCACCTTAGAGAGCAAAAAAAAAAAACCCAAACTTTTAAAGCTTCCTTATAAAATTCTGGTAGTCCTTTAAACATCCACTCCTTCATTTTCATCCATAAAACACTGTCTCCCAATTTCACCTCCCCACATTTGTTCAAAAAATATTTCATTGTTTCTTTCCATTCCCCCTTTTCCTCTTCATCGATATATTTTTTCACCACTTTGATCCCCATACTTTTCTTCTTTAGTTCTACATCAGTTAACCCCATCCCTCCTTTGTCTGTCCAATCAAAGTGTTATATGCAACTCTTGTTTTTTTTTCTCCCAAACGAATTCTGTCACGCATCTTTTCAATCTCATTTCCACCCATCGTGGTGTTGCACTAACAGTTCAAATATACCACATTTTAGATAACATTAATGCATTTACCACTAGAATTTTCCCTTTCAAACTTGACATCCTTCTCCTCCAAAAAAAAAGAAATCTCCTCTCCATTTCTCCCACCATCATTTCAAACATTCTTTCTCTTGCCCCCTTCTCATCTTTCCCTAAAGTCACCCCCAAAATTGCTGTTTCTTTTACTTCCTCAAAATGTACAACCCCAACCAAATTTGGTACCCTTCCAAACCTCATGTACACTGTCTTTTCTTCATTCACTCTTGCTCCTGTTCCTTTTCCATATCTCTCTACTTTCTCATTACTTCCTTCACACTTTCTAAATCTTTTAAAAACAACGTTGTCATCTGCATACTGAAATATCCTTTTTTTCTTCTTTGCCTTCTATTCTAATACCTTTTATACATTTATCTTTTTTAATCATTAATCCTATAGCTTCTGCTACCAAAGTGTACAGCTGTGCATTCTATTACATCCTTGTCTAATAGACCTGGTTATTCTAAAAGGCTCAGTTAAAAAGCCATTACACTTTACTCTTGTCATTACATTTTTATATAAAATCTTTATCCAATCATTAATTTTCCCAAACCCAAAATGTTCTAAAATTGAAAATAAAAACCCATGTTCTACCCTATCAAAAGCCTTTTCAAAATCTAAATTAACAACATATCCATCCTCCTGAGTTTCATTTAAATAATGTATTATGTCTCTTATACCACTGGTAATATCTGCAATCTCTCCCTCTCTCCCCATACGCTTGGTTAGTCATTATAACTGTTGTTAAAACATTTAAGTCTGTTTGCAATAACCTTAGCTATTATTTTCAAATCTGTATTTAACATTGTTATTAGCCTAAAATTACTTAAATTATTTTTACTTCCTTACCTTTTATAAATCAATTTCATCAATCCCATACTCATCCTCTGGTCAATTTCCCCTTTCTTAAAAACCTCCTGATATACTTCTTGTAAAATTTCACTTATTCTCTCTTTAAAAACTTTATAGAATTAATTTACTATCCCGTCCGTGCCTGGGCCTTTCCTTCCTTTTTAAACTATTTATAGCTTGTATAATTTCCTCTTTGCTAATTTCTTTTTCACATTCTTCCTTATCCTCTTTACTTACTTTAGCCGTAACACACTCTAGTAATAGTTTTTTTCTCTTTTTCATCTATTCCTTTTGTTCCAAAAAGTTCTCCATAATACTCTTTACCTCTTTTAAAATCCCTTTTATGTCTTTCACTATTTCTCCTTTTATATTTTGTAATTCTTTTATCAGTTCCGCTTTTCTGTTTTTTTTTTCTAAACAAAAGAAAAATTTTGTACATTTCTCTCCTTCAATTGTATACTTTGCCTTACTTCTTAATATTGCTCCTTTACACTTTTCTTCCTCAAGTTTCCTTAGCACTTCTTCCCACCGTATTATCTGTTCTATCTGTGCTTTACTTTTATTTGTCTCGTCTCTTAGCTTTGCCCTTATTTTTTCCTCTTTTGTTTTTTTGACCCTCTGTACCAGTTTACTGTAATTCATAGAATATTTCATATTTTACATTTTGCCACTACAATCTTTTATCTTCGAAGTACATTCCATCCTCTTTCTCTTTTTCTAATATTCCTTCAATTTCTATTTTCTAACTTTCATTTGCCAGTATTTCTGCATTTAAAATCCACACACCAGGCCCTCCTTTTTCTCTACTAAAATCAATTTTCCACAAAAGCATCTTATGATCACTCTAGCTTGTATCCTTATAACAAATGTCATATATACTGTTTTCTCTTCATTTATCTTGCTGCCTGATCCCCTTCAAAACGTCTGTACCACTTCCATTGCTTTTTTAACACTCTTTATATCCTTATCCATTATCGTTGTATTGTCTGCATATTGAAATATTTTTTCATTTCCCCCACTCTCTTAAATGTCTATTCCTCTTACTACTTTATCCCTTTTAACAGCTAATCCCAGAGGTTCTGCAACTAGTGAATATAAAAGTGCTGATAGTGGACATCCTTGTTTTATTGACCTAGTTAATTTAAAACATTCTGTTAAAAAACCATTACATTTTACTCTTGTTATTGCTCCTTTATATAAAATATTAATCCATTTGATAAAACTTTCCCCAAACCCATACCCACGTAAAATCTCAAATAAATAACCATGTTCTACTCTATCAAAGGCCTTTTCAAAATCCAAGCTAATAACATAAACATCCCTGTTTTTTTCTTTCATATACCTTATTCTATCTATTATACTTATTGTTGTGTCTGCTATATCCTTCCCTTTCACTCCATATACTTGATTTGTTTTGATTATGGTTGGCATTACCTCTTTCAATCTGTTGGCTAAAACTTTTGTTAAAATTTTCAAATCTGTATTCAGCATTGTAATTGGTCTATAATTTTTTTAAGTCTACTTTTTCTCCTTTTCTTTTATATATCAACATAATCCCATCCCCATTCTCTGATTCATTTCCTCTTTCTTAAAAATCTCTTCATATACTTCTTTTAAAATACCGGTTAAAAAATCCTTAAGTTATATAAAATTCATTCCCTAAACCGTCAACACCTGGACTTTTCCTTTTATTCAGTTCACTTATTGCTCTTTTTATCTCTTCTTCTCTTATCTCTAGGTCACACTCTTTTTTTGTCATTCTCTCCTACCTATGTCTTTAATTGTTTCAATAATTCTATTTTTTTCTTCATCTTTTACTCCTGCTTTAAATAGCTTTTCATAATATGCTTTTATTGCTTTTAATATCTCCGCATTTGTTTACACTATCTCTCCATCTTCCCTTTGTATTCCTTTAATTGTTTGACATTCCCCTTCTTTCCAAGTAAAAAAAAAACTTAGTACATTTCTCTCCTTCTACTGTGTACTTTGCTTTGCTCCTCAATCGTGCCCCGTTATATTTCTTCTCTTCTATTTCTTTCAGTTTTCCCTCTATTTCTTTTACTTTTTGTAGATCTTTTTCCTTCGTATTCAATTCCATTTCTAGTTGTTCTCTTACTCCTCTTTCCTTACCCTTTTTGCATCTCTGAATTATCCCACAATATTTTATGGTAAACTTTTTGATTAAATACTTCACATTTTCCCACCATATTCTTTTGTCTTCCATGTACATTCCATTTTCTTTTTCCTTTTCAATGATTTCTTTTATACTTAAAACATAATCTTCATTCTTTAAAACCTCTGTGTTTAAAACCCATACTCCCGGCCCTTTTTTCTTTGTACTCCAGTCCATTTGTATAAAAATTGGCTTATGATCACCTAAGCTTGTTTCTTCATATTTTATTTTTACAATAAAACCTTCTATATTTCTGCTACATAAAATAAAATCTATTCTTGTTTTACACATAAAATTCCCAACCAATTGTCTCCTCGAATATTCTTTTTTCTTTTCATTTCTTTCTCTCCATATATCAATCATATTGTTTTCTTCCATTAGCACTTTCAACTCTTTCCTTCCTTGATCCGCTTTAAAAACCATTCCCTCTGCCATTTCTAATTTACTAAAAACCGTGTTAAAATCACCCATCATAATAACTTCTTTGTGCTTTTTAAGGAATTCCCTCAATCCATTAAAATACCTTTTCTTTTCTTTCTCTTTTGTAGGAGCGTGTACATTTACTAAAATTACTTTCTTCTCTTCATATTCCCTTTCCACCGCTATGCATTTCCCATCATTATCCTTATACACTGTTTTACATGTTACACCTCTGTTTTCTTTTATTAAAACTGCCACTCCTCTGCCCATTCTACCATCCCCGTTGCTAAATAAAATGTCCCCATTCCATCTTTTCCTTATTTCACTTATAACCACTTCTCTCCAGTTAGTTTCTTGTAAAAAAAATCACATCCTCTCCTTTACACATTTCTTTCACTTTTTTTTCAAATTTGCTTATCTAAAAGTCCTCTAGCGTTAAAAGTAACAATTCTTAAAAGCATGAAAACTATAAAAACATTTATATAACCCATCATGTCAGTTCATTCTCCTCCAGATCCTTTAACACATCATACATATTCCCAGTCTCAATTGAGTCCTCTTTAAGCGTTTTTTTTTCTAGCAGTCTCTAAATTGGGCTTTACCTTCATTGATCTTCTTCTTTTAGTCAACTTCAGTTGTTTATCTTCTTCTTTTCCCCCTTCTCTTTCCTTTACAGCCGCTGGTTCTTTATTCCTTTGATCATTTAGTTCCACATTGTCTAAATCACTTTGCAAACTTTCAGTCAAACCCATCTGTGTTTCCTCCTCTTGTTGTGTTTGTATTCCATGTCCATTATACGCTTCCTCTTGATCCTCCATATTATTATTTCCTGTTGATTCATTGTTTTGTAATCGTCTTAATTCCTCTCGCTCTTCATTGTCTCGTTCATGCATTTGCCTATCTACCTGCTGCTCCTCCTCTACTCTCCCCATCCAACACTCACACCTGTTTAAAACCAATTTGCAATCCGGGCACGTTACCACGTTGCAGTCTCTCGCGAAGTGCCCCCTCTCCTCGCACTTAACACTTAAATTCCGGACAATCCTTTACCACATGGTCCGGGCTCATGCACAGCCTACAGGTCTTCACCTGGTTGCTGTGCATCACCCGGAAAAATTGTGGGCCCTCCGCCGTCTCTATTTTTGTGCTGTACGGGAGGGAGGCAACTTCTTTCGGGAATCGTGTTTTAACAAACCTTGTCCAGTCCTCAATGCTAGTGCCCGGATACATTCTTCGTTTAACTTTTGAGATGGGGGTTGCTCCCTGTAGCAATGTTCAGGGAAGGTCCCCCACCAGCTAGACGATCTCCTCCGCGGTGCCTGGCGGTGACGCTGGGTAGCCCTCGGTGGACGGCTCGACGCTCCTCCGCCGCCCGGTGGACGGCGACGGCTCCTCGGGTGCCTTGGGCAGACGGCAGGAGTCCCCCACTCCCTGCTCCTCCCCTTCACTGGTGGACGGCAGCAGGCTCCGGCCCACGGCGAGCGGCGGCGACTCCTCCTCTCCCTCCCGGATGGCAGCCGCCCCTCCAATACCCAGGCGGCCGGCAGCGAACTCGACCGTCCCACCTGCAACTCACTCCAGCGCACCGCCTCAAGCGTCCGTGGCCGCGAGTCCCCCGCTCCCTGCTCCTCCCCTCG
Source organism: Meda fulgida (assembly GCA_030578275.1). NCBI lineage: Eukaryota > Metazoa > Chordata > Actinopteri > Cypriniformes > Leuciscidae > Meda > Meda fulgida. Next base: position 29,650,731 of record CM060635.1, on the reverse strand, counting down.
CTCGGCGGATGGCAGCAGGCTCCGGCCCACGGCGAGCGGCGGCGACTCGCGCACCATGCTCGATGGCACCGCGGATTCCCCACATCGGCGAGGACTCTCTGACAGCGCGTTCCTCCCTCTTCCCGGGTTTCGGTACCAGTGTAGCAATGTTCAGGGAAGGAGGCGGGAACCCGCGAACAATCAAAATATAGTTTATTTAAAATAAAACAAACAAACGAAAATACTGCCAGCAGCCCCTCGCGGACGACTGCTGGCTACCGAAAATAAATATAACTGCCAGCAGCCCCTCGCGGACGACTGCTGGCTAAAGTAAAATACAGATACAAAAACAAAACACAACTAAAATACAGGCCTGTTCCTCTCTCGATCATCAACGTCGTCGCTCCTCCTTTATGCTTCCGCTCCTCCGTGAGAGATGCTAGACCGGTGTGCTTCACAGGTGTTGCTCATTAGCAATCGCACCACCGGCATTGCGCCGTTCTCTCACGTCCCTCGGCCGTCCTGTTCGCCACACTCCCCATCCCTCCAATTTGCTTAAAATCTCCTCGTCAGCAGTGTAAACTGGCAAATGCATGAAGGAGACAAAATACTCTGTTTTGTAGTCTTTTTACCTCAGTCAATGCCCTTTATTTTCAATCCATCCATTAAAAGCTCTGTCATCCTCGTGTTCCAGTGTTACCTCGTATTCCTTCACTCTTTTGGGTCTGACTGCTATAATCCTTCCTTCTCCAATCTGCTCCGTCACCGCTTTAATGATGTCCACCGCCTTTGCATCTTTCACATGTCCTACATCCACCGTTACAGTTGCTTCTTTTAAGTATACTCTCTTTCCATCTTCTTTCATTACATCTCGTTGTCTTTTCTCCAGTCCAGTGTCGTTTGCCGTGCGTATTCCTCCAGCCAGTCCAGTGTCGTTTGCCGTGCGTGTTCCTCCAACCAGTCCAGTGTCATTTGCCGTTAATCCGTCCATGCTTGCAAAAAACAAACAAAAAACACCTTCCAGCCAGCAAAAACTGCTGTTAGGTGGTTTTAAAAAAACAACAAAAAAAAACAAAAAAACTAACTTAAAGTAACAAAGTCGGAAAAAAACAAACACAAATAGAAAAACAAAAATGGAAGAGAGCCTTCCTCTCCCAACTACTGCCACGTCACTTCCTGCAAGCTTTCTAGTGCCCCCAAGGTAGTATGGCTCTAAGCGAAAGCTGGTGCCAAAATTAGACTATTTAAAAGGTTAAAACATTAGACAAGTAAACTAAAAAGCTTACAGCACATGGTATTCCCAGGCGGTCTCCCATCCAAGTACTAACCAGGTCCGACCCTGCTTAGCTTCCGAGATCAGACGAGATCGGGGGTGACTTTTTTTTTTTTTTTTTTTTTTTTTTAATCATTGCTTTACATAAAACAAATCATTATATATTTATACATTTCCATCTTGTTCAATACTTTGGCAAGTAAACGTTTTTTTGTTTAAAAACACATGTTATCCTTGTTAAAAATTCCATAAAATTCCCCCATTTTTCTCTCCATTTTAAAATAATTGTACAATATTTCCACAATCATCTACCATCGGTTTAAAAAGCCCCCATAGATCTAAAACAATATCTGTTTTTTTGCTATGTTCCTTCTTTTCCATATTGCTTTCTTCGCCAGTGGTAAGCACAAATTCACAAGCTTCTTATTTACATTTTGTTCTGCCATTCCCAACATAAAACATGTATCCCATTCAGCAACCACTTCTTTTCCTCTTAATTCTTTTATAAAATCTTTCAGTTCATTAAAAGAAAAATTAAGCTTTTCACAATATAAAAACTAGTCTTTCTTTCTCAGAAATAAAAAAAAATAGAAGAAAAACAACCAGAACATACATTTAACACGTCTCACTGTAGCCTCCGCTACCTGTCTCGTCGCATAATCTTGTTAATCCTTGGGATAGACTGTCACTTTTTTTTTACCAATTGAACAGACAGCAGGTTTTCACCGGTCTCTGTTATCGTATTCATCCATGAATAACAAAATTATCATAACAAATACAATCCTAACTCCTACCATTAAGCCTTTTCCATTAAATTTATGTCCATCTCCACATTTTATTCACTTCTAATTCAATTTATTAAGCTCTATTGAATGCACTGTTTAACAAATCTAACCAGAGAAGTCTTATAATTTTATCCATTCTTCTAACCAAATTAGTTGTTCAAAATTAACTCTAAAATCTCTAGCACGGACACATCAATAAATAGATTTTCTACATTTACAATCAAATCAATACCTAGTTTGATTCAATCAAACAAATCATCAAAATCATCACAAAAACAGATTCTTCTGTTAAACTTAAACCGTCAGTTGGCAGTTGGTTCCTCCAGGTGTGTTGGATCATCTTGTTCGCCCCACGGACGTTCCGTGTTCGCCAGGGTGACACTTTGCGTGCCGTTGCAATGGTCTTTCCCTCGTAGGCGAGGCAGACAGTTACTAGCAAAGTCTTTAAACCTCACTTTCTGCTCTATTGGATGGTTGAGGCCTGTTGGTGTTGTCTAAGGTGAGAGGCTTGGACCCAGGTGTCACACTCTCCAACCATTTTCTGATCCTTACAAGGTCTTCCCTTAAATCACGACCGCACCCCCACTGGAATGAACCATTCCTTGCCTGCTGTCACCTGTGAATGGAGACCTTAACTATTTTGTTAGTGATGCTTGTCTGGCCGCTCGTCCCTTTTGGTGTGACCTCTGGAATCAACAGCCTGAAACATATTATCACCGGATAATTTCTTGCTCATTTAATAGCACTCGGGGTCCGTTTTCCCCTGAAAACCACTCAACCCACTTTGCTCATGTCCACAACACAATATTTATATATTTGGAACAGAATCAGTTCTGTTTGCTGCAATCCATCCTGACATTCTGCAAACGGAAAATCTTAAGTTATGCGCTGCGCAGGTGTGTAACCTTTCTCCTACAATAATAACCCAGGCCAGGATAGTTAGCCAAATTCATCCATAGCCATCATTTTATTGGGCACATTCTGCCCTGTATCAAAAGTCTGCATGATCTATAGAGAAAAACAAATGTCGAGGTTATTTTCAGATAGTAAAGTACACGTAGTTTCTTTTGTCTGCTGTGCTGCCGCAGCCTTCGCTGCTGCATCTGCCCTGGCGTCTCCTGTTGAAACAGTCCTGCAATTTTGTTATCAGCGTGTGCGGCACACTTACAGACAGCAACTTTTGTTTGGAACGGCCTTTTACCCAATTAAACCCAGTGTCCTCCCAACATATATTGTCCTTTAGTAACCCATATTTTGTCAATCATTACCATCCCCCTTTTGATGCACGACTCAACTCGTGCATCAATTTAAACTAATTTGATTTGCCATCAACACCAACCCAAACGGCGTCCTTCAGCCAAATTTCCTCCAGACATCTTTCTCTGTCTCTGAAACAAAGTATTACGTTCTTCACTTAAAGCCACAATCTCATCTTCTTATCGAAGTATTTGAAGGGCAATGGCCCTGAGTCTCACAGCGAATCCTGCTTTTCAGGCCTGTTGTTTGGTCTCTCAAGTCAGTCATCTACAAACATTTCCAAAGTCATCAATTGTTTCTATCAGGTCAGGTCGTGCTGTACAGACTTGGTCAATGTCAGTCAATCATTTTTCCCCCTTTTCATCACAATACTCATAAATGTGAGGGGCTCTCTTGCTATTTTCATGTTGACTTAGCCAATATGTCACTGTGTTGTTGCCATCAAATCTATAACATTTTCATTTATCTCAGCCCATGCCAGATGGTAATCTACAACTCCACAATTCCAATTTACATCAAATACTTAAACTGATCCAGAAAGTAATTCAAATCAACATCATAAAGACAAAAGTAATTAATACCAGACAGAGCTTCATGACCAATCAGTTTAAAGCTCGTCCTATGTTCTGTATCATCTTTTCACCTAACAGAATTAGCAGCTTCCTTTTAAAATTTGTCATTTGCCAAAAGCCATCCTAGTGGGTAATGACACAATATACACCCCATTCAGACTTCGTATTAGTACCCCAAACTAACACGTAGTCACATACAAGACAAAGTGCTGTCACCATCACACACACTCACACACTCATATTAGACACGCATGTCAACTGCTCCTTTTCAATATATCGTCTCTAAAAAGATTTAAATTTTAAGTACGATTTTAAACTTCACATTTTCTTCTAGGTTTACCTAATTTTACATGGTCTCTTGACCAGTTTCAAATCATGTCTGTTCATTATTCATTTGATTTTTAGGAAAGGCAGCTGGGTTGTTTTGGTTCCTTATCATTATTTTTCTTCAGCTTGCTCTAGCAGGCCGATACAAGAAAGAAAGAAAGAAAGAAAGAAAGAAAGAAAGAAAGAAAGAAAGAAAGAAAGAAAGAAAGAAAGAAAGAAAGAAAGAAAGAAAGAAAGAAAGAAAGAAAGAAAGAAAGAAAGAAAGAGTTACCATCCCTTCCTCCAACTCAGGCAGTCTCTCTCACTATAAACAAATAGTATTTTCCACAGCCTTCTAAGACTGTAACTTGGACAAAATTGAAATTCATTACAATAACCTTTGACCATTCATCTTTGTTATGCAGACCTTTCTTAAATCTACAAAAGCTGTCTTCATCTTTAGCCACCATCTCTAACGACCTTCAGGAGTTAAAACTATGTTATAGACATATTAGTTCAAAATCAACACTTCTATACATTTTCTTGCCTATAAGGCAACCAATACATACAAAGTTTGCTACTGTCTCAACAACAAATAATGGCAATCCCCTCCTGGTCTCAGCTGGCTCTTGAAAGCCCATTCCCCTTAGCTCTTTATCTATAATTTTCTTCTCCTCAGGGTGTTGTCCCCCTGGCATAGTTGTAGACACTTGTCACAATGAAAAATAAGCCATACAACCAATGCGGTTTCTTCCGGCGAGTGGTATAGAGGAAACTCACATTTTCTGGGTCAGACTGCCGTAACTCCTCACAGGGCATCTCACCTCTCAATGCTCTGCTGACCCCAGTGGCCTCCAGTAATCAGCCCTCAACTCTCATACCTTTCTCACGTATAACACCTCCATTCGGAGGTGTCCAGTGTTCGTGACCCCCTGCGTTGGGCTGTCCCCTGGCCAGGAAGATCATCCCGTCATTGAGTAGCCACTCGTACACTCTGGTGACCGCTCTTTCCCATCACACAATCAGTTTTCTTCAACAGAACTCAGCTGTTTTCTGGAGCTTAGGAAAGGCACGTTCAAGAGTCACCAGAGCCATTCCGATTGCCTAATAGTGTTCACACAGGGAGACAGGTTAATAACAGCAGTATTTAATCACTTAAATCCATTAACCATCTTAATCATCAACCTAGCTACTTAGATTATACTCAGTGAATTTAGATCACAGCCATACATTCAGTGTACTGTTACTGTACATCTGTAGCCTTCGGCCCTGTTTCATGGTGGAAAAAGAAGTTACTGGTCCTCTATCGTTTAAGATCTGCATCATTATTTTAAAGACTTCTTTAAAGTCATTCAGTTTTACATTTAAAACATTCTCAAATACAAATTGCCCACTTAATGGCAATGATTTATTTTAACATCTCTGTGTCTGATTTTCAACCGAAACACTGTGCTTTTACTATAAATAGCTTATAACTTATGACACAGGCTCAAATAACAGCTTTTAGCTGTCCTTGAATAAGAGAGACTCTGAAGCATTCAGGACTGGTACACTGTACTCTCATAAACCTCTAACATCAAACTCTATCTACCATCTTTTAACTCTATCCCAGCCTAAGGCATATTTGCCAGAAATTACATGTGTTTCCAAATAAACATTTTTATAGTTGTCTTTTGCCCATATCTCATGGAATTTAGACATTAGAAATTTCCACTCAGATTGAGTCTCTGTCGTACTGGCGGTTTTCAGCCACAGCAGACATCAGATTCAGATAAGCGAGCTGTTTCATTACAGCCAATAACAAACTTATCTTTTGAAAGCAAAACATCAGCTTCTAGTTCTTTCATGGTCAAAACACTAACAGAACACATTTTACATTTAACAACTGTTAATCCAGTAGTCTATTACTTCTACTTATTTGATCTTAAATACAAATAATTATTCTAGATCTCAATTACCATAGCTTAATATCTGACTTCAACGTTTTTTCTAGGAGTTTATCACTCTCCAATCGGGATTCACACTAACTTTGACAAGGCTACTCTACATCTTTTGCAGTTATTATAAATCATCCGTGAGATTTGTCTCTCTATATAACCTGAACCCTTCTTAAAATGTTGAATTAAAACACAATCATCCTTTTAGTTACTTTTATATATTTTGCAACTCACATTTGTCGGAGTCATTAATTCTACATCAAACTGTATTCATTAGTTCACTTATAAAAATTACTATTATAGATATCTTCTTCAAAAGGATTCACTTTAAGACTTCAATCTTTTGACCTTGTTTTTATCTCTTATTCTTTCTCAGACGAAAATGTTAATGTCGTCATTTAAACACTGATCTACTTTCAAACCTACATTATTACCCTTTAGGTTCAAAACACAATGATTGTCAAACTAAAACTAAACCTAATTTCAATAATTATTTTACCATTAAAAAATATAGAATTGTTCCCCATTATGCTTAAAATATTCTTCATATCACGTTAATCCCTGTCAATCATACAATGCCTTATTTTATTCTAAAACTGACTTTTCATACCATTTAAACAGTTTATTTGACTTCCCTAAATTCTGTCAGACATTTTATTTTCATAGTTTTCTACTATATTTCTTCTCAATCTTTCCCTACATGCCATTTCCTTCTGTATCCCCTCCTTTCTTTTCTCAAACATGCCAGTTCCTTCATTATCTAACCAGTACATGATTGTTTAACTACAATCCCCACACACACATCTCACACACCAACCTTGTTTTCCCTTCACTTCCCTCTTCCATCAAGTTTCTCACTTACAGTTCCACTCTATTTCTATCACTCTATTTCACACAGAAAGCCTTATTGCTGCTGCTTGCTACTTCAATCCTTAACATATACCTTTAAGTTCTATAGACATCTAATGTCATGCATCCATTTGCTGGATGAAGTAAAAACCTTATTTCTCTCTGCAGTTCGACTTTTATTTTTTATCTTCCCCTTTAAGACAACAATCCATTGTTTGTCCACATTGCTTACACACGTTGAACACAGCCATAACTCTTTGTTTCTCACTGCCCTGTTCAACTGATTCCCTCCCTGAGGAAATCATGGTATTTTCTCAGTTTTTTTTTCCCAATATCTACAACATAAATATTTCCCTCATAACTTTCTCATTTGATAGAAAACCGGTGTATCAAATTTTGCATGCTTACCTTGAGACTTCGCCATATTGACTGCTTCTCTGTTCCCTGTGGATTTCTCTTCAACGCGCGTTTTCTCTAATCTGTTAGGCGTCCCCAACAGACCCGATTCTTTCTTTTAACCCAAATCGGTCGGGTTGCACTATTAGTGCCCTCCTAATTATGGTTTACCAAAAACAACTGTTCTGGTTCCCCCTAATTAGCCTCAGCACCTAAAAACAATTTGCTCCGTGGTGGAACAACTAATTTTCAGGTTACCTATCTGTTTGAAATCTCTTGATCTGTTACAGTTCTCAATTAATCTCAGATCATTTTCTCTCGTATCTGTTTGAAATCTCTTGATCTATATATAGATCTCAATTAATCTCAGATTACGTACCACAGAAACAGCCCTCAGCCAATATGGTTCACTCACATTTCATACCCGAAACAAAATACTTTTCCCCAAAAGAAAATATTTTTAGACGTCTCTTACCAGAGATATGTTGGTTGCCACGGGTTCGTTTTCATCTGATTCCAGTGGAGCCTCTCCTGGCCCTGATAGCGGTCGGCCCCTCTCTCTGAAACTTACGAGGTAGAGCTGGAACTGCTCAGTCCAGGTGGCCAAACACCGTCCGCTCTCAGGTCCAGAAGGTACTGCCAAGGAATCCCACTTCTGACACCAAATTGTTGTGGCAAAACTTCTGTTAAACATCATCACTGCGTAAGAGACACTCAGTCAAATTAATTAAAAGAGAAGTATTTATTCTTGCAAGAAGGCCCAGTCGCCATCACAGCAGTTACCCTGTGAAGTGAGTGATGCACACCAGGAAGACATGAGACAGCCTTTATACTCTTTTCAAGGTTCCTCCTCACCCGCTGTACCTTTCACCCACTCAGATTGTCCCCACTGCTGTTCAGTTTCTACTTAAGGACACAAACTGGTACTGAAATGAACTAGCCAAATCTGACCATTCCTAAGGTCAAGAGGTCCTGTCCCATATATTCCTGAAACGTCACGCACAAGCACGTACACATATACTTTTACACATTGAATAGGTTCAATCCCTTATGATATCTGTTAGGAATAAATGACTATTAAAATTTCTACAACAGACATCCTTGTCTGATTTATCTTAAAACTTTAAAAGGTTGCGTTAAAAAAAATTACATTTTTACTTTTGTTAAAATATCACTGTATAAAACTGAAATCCATTTGATAAAATTCTCTCCAAACCCAAATTGTTTTAAAATTCCCATTTAAAAAACCCCGTTCCACTGTCAAAAGCCTTCTCAAAGTCCATACTTATTACATATGCGCTCTTTCCTTTTTCTTTTATATATCCCACTATATCTCTTATACTGCTTGTGATATCCGCCATGTCCCTCCCCTTAACTCCGTAAGCCTGGTTAGTTTCAATTATATCCGGCATTATCTCTTTTAATCTGTTTGCTAAAACATTGGCTAAAAATTTTAAATCTGTGTTTAACATTGTGATAGGCCTATAATTCTTCAATTCCGTTTTGTCTCCTTTTCTCTTATAAATGATTTTCATTAATCCCAGTCCCATTCTTGGGTGTACTTTATTTTTTTAAAAATTTCTCCATAGATTTCTTTTAAAATTATGCTCATTTTTTTCCTTAAAAAATCTTAAACTCATTTCCAATTCCACCTATTCCTGAGCTACCATCTATTTTCTTCTGTTGTTATTTCTCTTTCACAAACCTCTTTATCTGTCTCACTGACTTTTTTTGTTATCTGTTTAATTAAAAAATTCCTTTTTTCTTCATCTCCTCCTTCTGATTTAAAAAGTTATTCATAAAACTGGCTTATTTCTTTTAAAATCCCTTCTGTTTAAAACCGCTTGTCCTTCTTTATTCTTAATTTCCTTAATTATTTCTGCCCTCCCCTTGCTTTTCTCAAGATTAAAAAAGAATTTGTTACATTTCTCCCCTTGCACCGTACATTTTGCTTTACTTCTTAACATCGCCCCCTTGTATTTCTTCTCTTCCATTTTCTTCAATTTGTCCTCCACTTCAAGTACTCTTTGCACGTTTACTTCATTTTTGTTTAACTCTTTTCTTAGCGTTTCTCTTATTTCTTCCTCTGTTCTTTTCACCTTTTGTAACAACTTACAGTAGTTTGTGTATTTCATATTTCATGTTTTCCCACCATTGTCTTTTATCTTCCATGTACATCAAGTATTTTTTTCCTTCATCTAAAATGTTTTCTATCCCTTTTTTAAAATGCTCTTCCTTTAAGACATCAGTGTTTAAAATCCATACCCCTGGTCCCTTCCTTTCTCTTTTAAAATCTAGTCTCATTAATACCATTTTGTGATCACTTAAAGTGGTTGCTTTATAAAAAATCCCATCAATAAAATGTTCTAAATTCCTGGTGTTTAAAAAGTAATCTATTCTGGTTTGACACATAAAATTCCCCACCAGCTGCCTTTTTGTAAATTCCTTCTTTTTTTCATTCCTCTCCCTCCACACGTCCATCATATTTTTTCCTCCCATCAATAACTTTAACTCTTTTCTACCCTCATCCGACTTAAAAATCATTCCATTCACCATGTCCATTTTACTAAAAACAGTGTTAAAATCTCCCCCAATTATTACCTCCTTCCATTCTTTCATTACTCTAGATATATCATTAAAATACATTTTCTTTTCCATTTGGTCATTTGGAGCATGTACGTTTATCAAAATAAAATCCTCTTCTTATATCTTAATTTCTACAGCCATGCATTTCCCTTTTATGTCCTTATATATCAATTTTGCCTTAATACCTCTGTCTTTTCTTATTAACACTGCTACTCAGCCTCCTTTCCCTTCTTTATTATTATTAAAATAATTCCCCTTCCCATTTTCTTTTAAAATCCTCCATTGCATTATCTTTCCAGTTTGTCTCTTCCAATAAAATTAAATCCTCTTCTTTGCACATTTCCTTCACTTTTTCAAATTTCACACAGTTCATTAACACTCTTGCATTAAAAGTCGCAATACTCAGCACAATAAAATAAAAGATAAAAAAATTAAAAATCCCCATTCTTTCAGTTCATTTCCTCTCCTTCCTTTACATTTTGTCCACAGTCCTGTTTCTCATCACATTTTTCAAAAACTTTTTTCCTTGCTTTATCTAAATTTGGAATTACCTTACTTGTCCTTCTTTTACTTGTTATTCCCTTTGTACCACCGTCGTCCATGTTTTCACTTCCTAAGTCCCTTTTTTCTTTCTCCGTGACTTGATCTTGCTCTATCTTTTCCAGTTCAGTTTGTAAAGTCCCAGTTACTTCCATTCGTTCCTCCGTTTCCTCAGTCTATCGTTAGTCCACTCCGTTCTGTTATGCCCTCAACATCCGCGCTTACAATCTCCTCTCTTGGCGTTGCTTCTCTTCTCTGTCTGCCTCATGCATCTGCCCTCTCATCAGTTCTTCCTCCTGTTCTTGGTCCCCATCGTCGCACTCACACCTGCTCAACACAAGCTTGCAGCCCAGGCACCTCTCCGCTTTGCAGTCCCTCGCGAAGTGGCCCTTTTCCTTGCATTTAAAGCATTTGAATTCCGGACAGTCCTTCATCATATGTTCAGTGCTCATACACAACCTGCAGGTTCTCATTTGCTGGCTATGTATCACTCTGAAATACTGAGGACCCTCTTCCGTTTCCACTTTCATGCTGTAATGCAAAGAATGCACTTATTTCGGGAAGCGTACTCTCATGTACCTGGTTCCATCCTCTATGCTGGTGCCTGTGTACAATCTTCTTTTAATCTGTGAAATGGGAGTTACCCCCCATCCTTCCAGCTTTTGCAGGATTACGTCATCCTCCAGATAAGCAGGCAGATGCATGAAAGAGATAACCAAGTCCTTATTATTCAATTTTTTTAATTTCACATCTTTCCTTTTATCATCAGTCCATCATCCAGCTTCTCAATATCTTCCTCTTTCTCACATATAATTTCATATTCCTTCATCATTTTTGGTCTTATCACTAGTATATTCGTCAGATCCACCTTCTCCGTCAATGCTTTTATAATATCCTCCGCCTTCCCGTCCTGTACCTCCATCAAATCAATCACAATTGCTGCATCCTTCGTGTAGTTTCTTCTGTTTCTCTTTTCCGGGTAATCCTTTTCTCCTTGTCCTTTGTCCAGTCCATTTTCCTTTCTCTGTGTTTCTCGTGCCAAGTCCTTATCCATAGCCGTTTGTCCGTCCATTTCTCAAAAAAAAAATCAATCCCTCCCAATCAGCTAAGCTTGTTGGGAGGACAAATACAAAAACTAATACGAAAAACTTAAACAAAAACACTTATTTAACATACAGAAAACCGCAAAACAAAACACAAAACTTTTGGGTGAACCTCTTCCACCCCACTGAGACCAAACCCTTCCTGGAACGTACCAATCAGGCGTGACCAAGGTGGTATGGCCGTAAGCGAAAGCTGCTTCCAAGACCTGGCTTTTTGAAGACAATCAGAAACACTTTCAGACTTTCTGAAGAAGCACAGAGACTATTTCAGGCATTTTTAAGAAAACCAGAGACTTTTTCAGGCTTTTTCAAGAAGCTCAGGGACTTTTTAGTTTACAAAAAAAAAAAAAAAAAAAAAAAGCTTACAGCACCTGGTATTCCCTGGCGGTCTCCCATCCAAGTACTAACCAGGCCCGACCCTGCTTAGCTTCCGAGATCAGACGAGATCGGGCGTGACTTTTTTTTTTTTTTTTTTTTTTTTTTTTTTTGTGTTTATTAAAAATACAGATTTTCTTCTACAAACATCACTACATCACATATCATACAAATATTAAAAAACTCCATTTCCCGGCAGCTTCCACATTAGGTCTTTCAAGACACTACAAACTTTTGGTGTAAAAACTTCATCAAAAGAATCCAACATATGTTCACATTTAAGATACACATACAATCTTTCAATATATAATTCTGTTTTCCTTTTAAACAGTCCAAACATCCAACACGATTTTTTCTTTTTTAGCCACAGTTCTTCTCTCCCATATTGCACTTTTCATTAACATTACACACAGATTTATAAAAATTGTTTTGACACTTCTTTTCCCACCCAAACATCACCAGTCTGTTCCATTCCATTACACTTTCATCCCACTCCTCAGTCAAATCTTTAATTAAAACTTTACATTTCCTTAAATTCCTCCAGCTCTTTACAATATAAAAACATATGTAAAATCCACTCCTCGTTTTCCTGGCACACTTTACACAGAGCGTTTTGCTCAATTCCTATTTTATTTTAAACTGCCTCAGTAAAAACCACTTTATGCCTTATAAAATACTCCAAACATTCCAATTTTGTCTCCACACACCTCCCCCTCATGTTTATCCATATGCACTCTTTTTAAATTTTTGAATTTTTGCACCCAGTATCCATTTACAATTGGCTCTTGTGATTTGGCTAAAAACATCATCTCTAAAAGAACAATAAATCATTTTTACAGTACATTCCTTAAAATCATTTAGTTTTCCCCCCAATTTCACAATACATTTCTCTTTTGGCTCCTCTTCCATACATTCTATTCTTTTAATCCACTCTTCGGGTATTGCACTTTTAATTATTTCTTATTTGTTTATTATTTCTTGTTTACTGTAATCCTCTTTTGCCTCCTCCATTGCATCTACGATAAATTGTGTCGGTAAAAAACCTTCTTTGAATTCATATAAAACGTCTCTCACTCTCGTTATCCCCACTTCCATCCATTTCTTTAAAAACATTTTTCTCTTGTTTTAAAATGTTTTTGTTTAAGAACAGAGGTTGATTTAAAATGTTTTCTCTCCCATGTGGATCATACTCAACTTTTGGCTAAAAATTTTCCCCAGGCACTAAAAATTTCTCTATAAAAACCTGGTAATCGTTCTGTCATCCAAATCTTCGTTTTCATCCATAAAATTCCATCCCCCATGTTAAATTTCTCACATTTGTTTAAAAAAAATTGCATCGTCTTTTTCCATTCTGGTTTGCCCTCTTCTTGTAGGTATTTCTTCACTATTTTCACTCTCAAACTATTTTTTCTTTGTTCCACATCCATTAAACCCAAACCCCCCTTGTCTACTGCCCCTATAATGGTGTTAAAAGCGATTCTTGCTGGCTTCCCCTCCCATAAAAAGTCAAAACATTTCTTCAACCTCTTTTCTGTCCACAATGGCATCTCCGACACATAAAGCTGGGGAACAATAGACTGTTAGAGGGGGGGAAGAAAGGGAAGAAGGGGGAAGAGGGAAAAAAGACTAAAAAAGGAAAAAGGAGAGGAAAAGAAAAAGATATTTTTCTGACTTTGTTCCCCCAATATCAATATTTTTGAAAGTCTACGTTTGTCATAAATTATTGCAAAAACTGTTTTTTTGTATCTTCCTATGCATTTATATGGGATTAAAGATGATCACAAGGTTGGCGGATCACAAGGTTGGCTGGTTTGAATCCCACTGCTGCCAGAAATTAAGATTACTGTGTATTGCTGTGAATTGTTTTATCATTAAAAATCACATAACTGGTTTCCATATTACAGAAATGAATTCTGTTCTGTCGTTTTATAATATAAATGAATATTGTACTAATGATATGTAAATCATTCTAGATATTTTATTTGTAGTAAATCATACTATACTTTTAATTCTATTCATTAAACTAGTTTTAATTATATTTCTGCATCAGTAATTTTATAAAAAATATTGTAAAATCTAGTGAATTATTTTATTACTGAATTCATCCATTACAACATTTTTTTTCACAAGTGACTAACTTTTGAATGATACTATAGTAAAGGAACACACAAAAAACAAGGAGAGAATCATTTATGATAAAAAGACCAAACTTTCATTTTTATTTTCATCCTTTTTTAAAACTATATTCAAGGAGAACTATATACAAGAAAAACTATATACAAGGAGAAATTATTTATTTTCTTTTTTTTATATCCTCCAACCACTGCTCCTTTGGCACTGTCTCTACTGAGGCGCAATATACAATTCCCTTGTACTGACTGTGCCCAGTCTCTGCTGTTCTGAACTGCCCGCATTTCTTGCACGTGTTGTGCTGCACCTTGCGGGTCAGTTTTCGAACTGGAGCTTGAGCTGGACTAGGAGGGGCAGAGGAGAGGCTGACCCTTAGAGCCTGTGGAGCAGCAACCAGAACGGGCCCCTGCTGTGAGGCAACTGGCGTCAACATCAGCAGTTGAGTGCCTGGGGGCGGAGCAGGAAATAGTTGCCGCTGGGTTGGCGGTGTCTCCGCTGCTGGTGCCAAAACCACTGGGGCTGAAGGGATCTTCCTCTTCACCTGTGCCTGGCCCACAGTGCAACTTGGCAGGTGGTACTGGTGAGCCGGGCCTGGCTGGGGGGGGGGGGTGCACATTGGGAGGGAGCAGAGGGTCAGCAGCAACAGACAAGTGGCTAGGAAGTTCCAGCCCCTGCATTACTACTGCATTGTCCTGTCTCTTTACCTGGCCGTTGTGTCACTGAACCAAAGTGGTGTGGCTCACGTCCACCAGCTGGATGGTGGTCTGTTGCATTGATGTTGCATTTCCCAGAATGCACCGCCTGATTTTTCTATAGTCCTCCAGGATGAGGTCCCATCTGGACACTGTGCCAGTCCCCTTCTTCTTGGGACTCTGGTGAATGGCACAGAGCCTGACAAAAATTGTCTCAATCAGGCGAGAACAATCTGGCCACTGGGCAAGTGGGGCAGTGGTGGTGAGTGCATGCCTCTTCACACTCTCCACCCCTGGAGTGAACTCCTGCCTCTTCTTGGGGTACCTGAACCTCCCAGTATCCAGCCTGCTCCTGTGTCTGGAAGAAAACACAACTCTCCTCTTGTCGAAGTCCAGCAAGTTCTGCCAAATAGCAACAATATTGCTCACCTAAGCAGAGAAGAGCATATAATACAGAGCAAATGAGAAAAAAAAAAAACGCAAGTTGAAACATGAATGACAAGTCAAAGAGGGAAAGTATAAAAAGTTGAATGATCCTGACCTGCTGGTTGGTAAGTGCCAGAGAGGGATGGTTCCTGAGTTCCACAAGACACTCCGCCAGGCTGTCGACTCTGTCCAAACCTGGCACACCAAAGTCATCCACAGCCTGAAAAAAATAAAGATATGAACAACAATATGAGAACAGTGAAGTGAGATAAAACAGATACATATACACTGGTCTATAGAAATACCAGGATTGATTTTTGCATTCTAAAATGTCAGCAGACGGTGACAATAATTTAGACATTTGTAATAAAAAAAAGTATTTACATACCGCAGACTCATCAGGAGATGCTGAAGCACCTGGGTGCGGCATTGAGGCAGCAGACTGGGTGGAGGAGGCAGCGGAGGAGGCAGCAGACTGGGGTGTGGAGGAGGCAGCAGACTGGGTGGAGGAGGCAGCAGAGGAGGCAGCAGAGGAGGCAACAGACTGGGTGGAGGCGGCAGCAGACTGGGGGGTGGAGGAGGCAGCAGACTGGGTGGAGGAGGCAGTATGGGTAGAGCTAACAGGCTGGCATGAGGGAACAGCCAGGTCAGCAGCCATGGTGGATAAGGCAGCAGGCTGTGTGGATGAGGCAGCAGGCCGGGTGGAGGAGGAGGAGGCAATAAGGCTTGAGGCAACAGACTGGCAGGAGGGAGCAGCCAGGGCAGCAACCAAGGTGGATTAGGCAACAGGCTGAGACGGGGTAGCAGCAGGCTGAGAGAAGGTGGCAGGCGTGGTGGAGGATAGAGACTCAGAGGGCATAAAGCAGGAGGAGACAGAGAAGCTAGGGTCATCGGTAAGACTTGACACCGTAATGTCATGAATCTGGTCTTCCCCGAAGCCCTCGTCTTCTTCGTCCATGCCTTCATTCACTTCCTCCAGCATGTTCTCTGTCTCCTCTGAGTCGGAGTTCACCACCAGAGGCTGTCCAGTCTGACTCAGGAGATAGTCAACACCAAGCAGCTCTCCTATGAAAAAGAACAAAAAAGCACAAAAATACATGACTAATTATATTCAAAGCATTCTGTCAAGGTATAATGCAACTGTAATCAGACTCAAGTGTATGGTTGGCTTTGTTAATGGGAATAATAAAATGATAATTCAATATCTAGTTGGATAATTGAAAACCCACAAATTAAAAGTATAATGTAGCCAGATAAGTGTAAGACATACCAGTGTATTTGGCAGGTGCCCCTAAAGTTGGCACAAAAGCCCAGCCAAACACCTTCAGGCTGTTGGTGTTGACGCAGTGAGCCATATCCCCAGAGTAGGTGAGAAGGGAAGCTGGCTTGCTGGTCACTGCCGCAGTCCCCCGATCCTGATTCCACCTGTTCAGGCCTTCCAGGAGGTATAGCTGGAAGTTCAGTGCATTGGCACTGGTTCCTAGAAGAGGAACAAAACATTTATACCACTGTAAAAGGATGTGCCTTTCAATCTGAATAATGCATAGCAGTTATTTAAGACATCATGCATGTGAGACACTAACCTGGAATGAACCTGTTCAGGTGGCAATGGAACGATTCCAGGGATGTGGACCCTCTGGCACAGCGATAGCTGGTCAGGATGACCCCCGCCTTTTTGGTGGTGCCTACCTAAGTGTAGAGCGGCACTTCTGGCAAGTCCTGGATGCACCTGACATGGCGTTTTTGCACACGCCAGATGTGCTCCATGTGCACTTGATCCAGAAGTGGCACACCCATAAGGTCCCTCCCATTGCCCCCCCCCCCCCCCAGCTCCTGCAGCAGCCTCTCGATGAGGCGAATGGTGTCCTCCTCACTGCGCGTCCTCCTGCGGCAGTAAAGGCTGAGATCCCTTTTACTGATGCTCCTGTCCACCAGGAGGTCAGTAATAGCTGGCATACCCTTCTGCATCAGCTGTTGTTTTTTGGCCTGCCGCAACAGGCTGAGGTCCCCCGCATCCCACTCAAAAATGCAGGCGGACAGGCATCCCATGAAGGTTGGGTAGAGGGGATGGGCATCGGTGGTGCAGCCCACGGCCAGCCTTCTCATAAAGTGCCAGATGTCCAGCCGTATGTGAAGGTCTGGCCATTGCCCAAACCTGGTGTGCAGCTTGCTGGTTGCCCCCTCACTACTCACGCAGCAGCCACAGTCCACATACAGCAGCACTGGGGGTGGAACGGCTGCCTGGTGGTACCGCTCCATGACACCCGCCACCATCCTGTCCAGTCCTGGCCCCTCCTGCACCGACAGGACACTGGTCAGTATCTGGCCGACCTCGTTGCCAATGGAGCTCACCCAGAGTGCTCTCCCCCGTCCATGGCCAGCCAGCTTCTTTGTGATCTGGAATTTACCAATGTAACGACACATTCAGAGATCTGAACTTATTGTTTTAAGAGAGAAAAATTGCATTTGAGAATTGAGCCAAAGCGATTGAGAAAAATGTCTATTTGGCAGTATTTAAGAACATGTAAGTCTATTACAGATTCAGATTATGTATTACCTTTTTGGTGGAATCCATCTTTAAGACGGTGCCAAAGGTCGACGTGATGCTGGCCTTGATGTGGTCTATACGACAGAGGATGTCCCTGCCGTATACGGACAGCACCCAACGACTGGTGGGGATGTCGATGGGCTCTGGAGGCTCCTGGCAGACCACCGGAAAGAGGCTGGGTCGATCCACAAAGTCAGCACACTCTCCAAGATAGTGTGCTAACCGATTCAGCCATTCTTCCCCATAGTTCTCTTTCAACTACCTCCCCAATCGAGCTGGACTGTTGCCCAGCGTCCGGTCCCGATGCAGCCTAATGACACGGATGTCACAGGCATACCTGAAAACGCATTGATGCAGTGATTAGTTACATGTTAATTGAAGCGTCAATTCAGTGGTGTAATTCTTACAATCAACATCTTTTCTACACTGATTTACTCACTTGCGGGTCAGGATCAGCCGGAACATTTTCTGGTGAGGCAGGTCAAGCTGGTCCCGGACAGTCTGGCTTGTTGACAGATAGTTAAGAGAACACACAGTGCACCTGAGTGTCTCTGTCACCATCAGGTAGTACCTGTCGATGTCCAGGACCTTCCGAGCCCTCTTGTGAACACCGTAGCCCGTCAGGTTCTTGCCACAATCTGGGCAGGACACCCTCACCTTCCACAGGTGGTAGGGCATCCACACCATCAATCGATGGGTGAAGAGCCGGTCTGGAGTTGGTGTCTGGTGGTAAATGAGGGCTGGGACAGGGGGCTCATACCACAGCTTCAAATCTGGCCGCAGCTTGCCAGAGTGAAATAAGGTGTTGGCAATCCACCTCTGGTCCTGCACAGGGATGGTCTTGCTCATTTCCCCTGGCAACCAGAATGAAGCTGAGGCCCCAGCCGGGGCTGGCATGACTCCTCCAGGCTCCTGTTTGAAAGACAATTTGTTTATTGTATAAATAAAGACTTCCCTAATATACATTATACAATATTGCTTTGTTGCAATTCCCAAAAGCAATTAGTACATTTTCAAACCTCTTATTACTAATAATACAACAGATAATCAAAAGTGCACTTTTTTTTCTAAGCATTTCAGCATATTTGCATTTGTGGAAATTAAGACATTCTTTAAATTACTACATTATTAGCTTAATACAGCTTAATAACTATGCGATTTGTATTTGTACATCTCTGTTAACAGGTCACTCTAAATTGTATCCTAGACGCATGCATTTTCTGTAAAGCTGCTTTGAAACTATATACATTGTAAATACATAATACATTATAAATAAAATGTATAATTAATAAATAAATAATAATAAAAAATATATATACATTGTAACAACATTTAGTTTTACATTAAATTAGCTCAAATTATATATAGGGAATTTTAATAATTAATCATGAATATGATTAATATATTGCATATTACAGTTAAATTATCGAAGTTGAAAATAGATTGATTGTACACACGAATGATCAATCACAACGAATTATAATTCCTCATTCATATGTCAATGGTCCATTTTCAGATCGATTATATGAGATAACCTTTAATGGAGTTAATTTAGCTATCGAACTGTTTGTCCAGCAAACGGCCGTAAGATTAACTTATCAACTTCTCCACAAAGTTATCCCTTCTTATAAACTCCAAGAAATATCAATTTTCTGGCCGTGAACATTAATTTTCCTGTGTTTATAAAATTAGACTACGCAACGTAGTCAATAATGAAAGCTTTGTAGCTATGATCGAAATTTCATTGACTCTGTAAAATGAGCATTTTAGACAGAAGGCAATCAAGAATATAATGGTTTTAATAGTTGGACTAATAATACATCGAACTACAATTCACACAGAATATATGTATATACACCCGAAACAAACAAAACGAAAAACATTACAAACACGAATTAGGATGAGAGAGAAAGATAAAAATGAGAGGGAGAGAGAGTTGGGAAGAGAGAGATAGATCCGTAGGATCACAGCTTGGCAAAATTCACCTGGACATTTAAACCTTTAAGAGACAACACGGAAAAACAGTCTTAATGCTCTAAAATCTTGGTAACTCAAATATACTTGCATATAGTTCTCATGTGCCTGAGCCCTGCGGCGTGTGTGAGCGGCTGGTCTTTGTGTGTTCCGTTGGAGAGTCACGTGGTTTGCTGCGGTCTGGAGCGCGCAGTTTCAAAGAAGGCTTAAAGGTCTTTGACGTAAATTACCAAATAAATAATTCAGACTAAGTTCATTTCTGGTGAAATGAACAAAGGAAAAACAAACTTAAACAAAAGAAAAGAAGAGGAAAGATCCCCCAGGGCGGGGATCACGAGTATGATGGTTACATCGGATCGAAGGAGAGGGAAGAGTCCAGACCAAAGTCGAAGTTCCCTCGAAGAAGCAGTTCTTTCTCCCCCCTCCTTACTTCTCACTACTCCTCAAAGATCCCCAAACAAAACCCAACTAAAGATGAGGTGCTTGGTGGTCTTCTTTAAAGACACTTCTGTTTACGCCTCCTCTGGCGTGAATGCACCAATCAGCTGGGAGGAAAGTGTGCGGATAAGTGTTCCTTTGTTCCCTCGAGATCGACTTTGCATGTTTCATGACCGTGATGTAAAAATGCGTTCAATTTTACTCCAGAGATGATAAAACATAGTAACATACATTTTACGGTTTGCACCCATATATATATGGTTTGGTCAGATCAAGAGGATTCTAAAGGTGTGAAGAACGACATACAAACATTATAGGAAAACACAGTTACATTAAAAATGCATCTAAAAGCACCTCTGTTCATTTAGAATTATAATACGATCACATCTAACCCCAGTGGAACATGGGCAAACATAAAAACATATCGAATATATCATAGTACAAGTCTCTCAATTGAGGAGATTGGAGAAAAAGTCATTGTGTGTGTGTGTGTGTGTGTACTGTGAACGTGGCTGGGTCATTCGTTGGTGAAGATGTGGTGAACTTTTGCTCACCCCCCTCCCGGGCAATGATATGTGTGTGCGTATTCTTTGAATTGATGAGTTTTAAGTCTGGTTACAATGACCAGTGTGGTTCATCACACAAGGTTGTCTGTGTTTGTGAGGTGTCCTGAAGAGGGGACACCACGGGATCTCCGGCCAGAGAGGCGCTCCTGTTGGGTCACATGTGGTAAGACAGAGGACCCTGTGATTACTTATCAGCGAAAAACGCCACGGGGGCACTTCTGGCATCGGTCATTTAATTAAATCCCATCGCCATTTGCTTGTGTGTGAATCAGTAACTTAAAAAGTCTCATGACATCTCCATTCTTCAGATTGTGAAAGAAACAGGAGTGTTTACTTAATTGGAGACTTAGTTGATTAAAACCACATGATTGCGCTGATCATCTGATTATTGCTACAACATATACAAATATACGTGAATTGAATTGAATACTATAAAACTTTTGATTTGCATCTCTTCTCATTTAGTTTAACTAGAATGAAAGCATGAGATCAGGTTTTGAAAGAATGACTTGCTGTATTACATGTGTGATCAGCTTGGAGTTTTGTAAAGAGTTTTGAAAATGTATGCCTTGTGAAACAGTACCAAAGTGAATTAAAAAAAAAAAAAAAAGTAAATTGCTCCTATACTCACAGAGGATGGAGCAGGACTGGGGCTCCTCACAGAGGATGGTGAAGGGGTGGTGGTCCTCACAGAGGCCATAGATGGGGCTATAATTCTGTTTTCCTTTTAAACACAGTCCAAACATCCAACACGATTTTTTCTTTTTTAGCCACAGTTCTTCTCTCCCATATTGCACTTTTCATTAACATTTCACACAGATTTATAAAAATTTTGTTTTGACACTTCTTTTCCCACCCAAACATCACCACTCTGTTCCATTCCATTACACTTTCATCCCACTCCTCAGTCAAATCTTTAATTAAAAGTTTACATTTCCTGAAAAATTCCTCCAGCTCTTTACAATATAAAAACATATGTAAAATCCACTCCTCCTTTTCCTGGCACACTTTACACAGAGCGTTTTGCTCAATTCCTATTTTATTTAAAACTGCCTCAGTAAAAACCACTTTATGCCTTATAAAATACTCCAAACATTCCAATTTTGTCTCCACACACCTCCCCCTCATGTTTCTCCATATGCACTCTTTTTTTGAATTTTTGCACCCAGTATCCATTTACAATTGGCTCTTTAAAAACATCATCTCTAAAAGAACAATAAATCATTTTTACAGTACATTCCTTAAAATCATTTAGTTTCCCCCCCAATTTCACATTAATACATTTCTCTTTTGGCTCCTCTTCCATACATTCTATTCTTTTAATCCACTCTTCGGGTATTGCACTTTTAATTATTTCTTATTTGTTTATTATTTCTTGTTTACTGTAATCCTCTTTTGCCTCCTCCATTGCATCTACGATAAATTGTGTCGGTAAAAAACCTTCTTTGAATTCATATAAAACGTCTCTCACTCTCGTTATCCCCACTTCCATCCATTTCTTTAAAAACATTTCTTTCTCTTGTTTTAAAATGTTTTTGTTTAAGAACAGAGGTTGATTTAAAATGTTTTCTCTCCCATGTGGATCATACTCAACTTTTGGCTAAAAATTTTCCCCAGGCACTAAAACTTTCTCTATAAAAACCTGGTAATCGTTCTGTCATCCAAATCTTCGTTTTCATCCATAAAATTCCATCCCCCATGTTAAAATTCCCACATTTGTTTAAAAAAAATTGCATCGTCTTTTTCCATTCTGGTTTGCCCTCTTCTTGTAGGTATTACTTCACTGTTTTCACTCTCAAACTATTTTTTTCTTTGTTCCACATCCATTAAACCCCAAACCCCCCTTGTCTACTGCCCCTATAATGGTGTTAAAAGCGATTCTTGCTGGCTTCCCCTCCCATAAAAAGTCAAGAAAACATTTCTTCAACCTCTTTTCTGTCCACAATGGCATCTCCGACACATATAAAACATACCATAACTTAGAAACCATTAAAAGATTCAATATTAAAACCTTCCCTTTCAAGTTTAATGTTCTCAATTTCCAAAAGTTTAACCTTCTTTCTATTTCTCTTACCAGTTGCTCCCACATTTCATCTCTTACTTTCTTCTCCTTTTCCCCAATACAATTCCTAAAATCCTCATTTCTTCCACTTCCTTGAAATTAAAACAATCCCTTAAAACCATTGCGTCACCAAATCTCATATATACCGTCTTATCCTCATTTACTTTGCTACCCGTTCCTTTACAATATTCTTCTACAATCTTCATAACTTCTTTGATGCTCTCCTTTCCTTTTACTATTATTGTTGTGTCATCAGCATATTGAAACACCTTCCCTTCAGCTTTGTTTTCCTCAATTTCAATTCCAGTTATTTCTTCTTTTTGTTTTATAGCCAATCCTAACGGTTCCGATACAAGTGAATATAATAACGCTGAAAGTGGACAACCCTGTCTTATTGATCTTGTGATTTTAAAACATTCTGTTAAAAAGCCATTACATTTTATTCTTGTTAAAGCATCCTTATATAAAATCTCAATCCATTTGATAAAATCTCCCCAAAACCAAAGTTCTTTAAAACATCAAATAAATACTCGTGTTCAACTCTATCAAAAGCTTTTTCAAAATCAAGACTAATTACATATCCATTTTCATTCTTTTCTTTCATATACCATATTGTGTCTCTTATGCTCATCGTGTCCGCTATATCCCTTCCTTTTACTCCGTACGCTTGGTTTGTTTTGATTATACTTGGCATTACTTCCTTTAACCTGTTTGCTAAAACTTTCGCTAAAATCTTAAGGTCTGTATTTAGCATTGTGATCGGCCTGTAGTCTTTTAAATCTACCTTTTCTCCTTTCCTTTTATATATCAGTTTTGTTATCCCCATCCCCATTCTTTCATTAACTTCTTCTTTTTCAAAAATTTCTCTTAAAAACTCCCTTTAAAATCTTGGTTAAAATCTCTTTAAAACATATATAAAATTCACTTCCCAAACCATCTATTCCTGGACTTTTCTTTTTATTCAGCTGCTCTATTGCTCTTTCTATCTCTTCTTCTCTGATTTTTTGATCACATTCTTTTTTATCTTCCTCGCAAATTTTTGCTCTTATCTGCTTCAACAAATCCCTTTTTTTGTTTTCTTCTACACCCCTTGTACTAAAAAGATCTTCATAAAAATCCCTTATTTCTTCTAAAATCTTTTCATTCCCTTCTACAATTTCCCCTTTTTTTCCTCTTATCTCTTTTATCGTTTCTGCTTTTCCTTTCTTTTTTTCCAAATCAAAAAAGAATTTTGTGCATTTTCTCCCTCCACCGTATATTTAGCTTTGCTTCTTAACCTCGCCCCCTCATATTCTTTTTCCTCTATTTCTTTCAGTTTTTTCCTCCATTTCCTTTATCTTTTGTATGTCTTTATTTTCTTTATTCAATTCTGTTTCCAAATTTTCCTTTATTTCTTTTTCTTTGTATCTTTTGCATTTGCGTATTATACTACAATACTTAATCGAGAATTTTTTTAGTAAAAACGTTACGTTCTCCCACCATATTCTCTTATCTTCTTCATACATTTGATTTTCCTTTTCTTTTTCTATAATTTCTTTAACCTTAAAAATATAATCTTCATTTTCTAACATTTTTGTATTTAAAACCCATATTCCTGGCCCTCTTTGCTCTTTATTCAAGTCTATTTTAAAAAATAAAAACTTGTGATCGCTAAAACTTGTCTTCATACTTAATATTTTCGATAAAATTCTCCACATTTCTTGTACATAAAACAAAATCAATTCTTGTCTTACACACAAACTGCCCTACTATTTGTCTTCTTGAAAATTCTTTTTTCTTTTCATTTCTTTCTCTCCACACATCTATCATATTTTCTTCCATTAATGTTTTTAATTCTTTTCTTCCTGTATCAGTTCTAAAAACCATTCCTTCTGCCATGTCTTGTTTACTAAAAACCGTGTTAAAATCCCCCATCATTATTATTTCCTTATACTTCTTTACAATACTTCTTAAAACATTAAAAAACTCTTTCCTTCTCCTCCGTTGGTGCATGTACATTTACTAAAATCAATTCTCTTCCTTCAAGTATTGTCTCAACCACCATACATTTCCCCATCGTATCTTTGTATAATATTTTACTTGCTTTAAAAACATCATCCTTCATTAAAAAAGCCACACCTCTCCCAAACCTTCCATCTCCATTATTGTATAAAATCCCTCCTTCCCATCTCTTTTTATAATCATTCATCACATTTTCTCTCCAGTTTGTTTCTTGTAGCACAATAATGTCTTCTCTTTTACATTTTCAAATTTCCTTAAGTTCAAAAGTCCTCTGGCATTAAAAGTCACACAACTTAGTACCATTAAAAATAAAAAGAATAAATATCTAAACCATCATTCTTAGTCTTTCTCCTCCAGTTCCTTTAACACCTCAAACCTGTTTAAAACCTCCATTGGTCCTTTTTTCAGCACTTTTTTTCTTGCAGTTTCTATATTTGGCTTTACCTTTAGCAATCTTCTTCGTCCTTGTCCCCTCTCTACTTTTTTCTTCTCGTCCTCCTCCATCCTTATTTCTCCTTCGCTGTCAGTTTCTTTGTCCTGTTTTTTTCTTATTTGCTCATGATTTGTAGATATGTCCATTGGTGTCAACTGCGTTGTCCTCTTCACTTGTCTGTTCATCATCCTTTTCATTCCCTCCTTCTCCTTCTTGTCTGTTGTTTGTTCCTTCCTCTGCTTCCTTTGGTTGTGATTCGTCCTCTTCTTGTCTTTCTTCGCAATGTCCTTCTTCCTCATTGCTTCCTTCATGCACCTGTCCGTCTACCTGATTTTCCCTACCTCCTTCCTCTTCCTTCATCCAACATTCACATTTATTTAAGGTTTCTCTGCAATCCGGGCACCTGACAGCATTGCAGTCTCTTGCAAAATGTCCCCTCTCCTCGCATTTATAGCACTTAAATTCTGGGCACTCTTTCAGTAGGTGTTCTGGGCTCGTGCACAGCCGACAGGTTTTAACCTGGTGACTGTGCACCACCCTAAAATACTGTGGCCCTTCCGCTGTTTCCAGCTTTGTGCTATACGGCAACAACGCCACCTCTTTGGGGAACCTCACCTTTAGGAACCTTGTTCCGTCCTCTATGTCAGTGTCCGGATAACATCTTTTTATTTTTGAGATGGGATTAACTCTCCATCTTTCCAATTTTTCTATAATTTCTTCATCAAGATAGACGGGCAGGTGCATGAAGGAAACAACATAGTCTCTGTTTTGCAACTTTTTCACTTCACATTTCACTCCTTTTATTTCCAGTCCATCAGTCAGTTTGTCACACATTTCTTCTTCTTGGTCTTAGCGCTAAAATTCCCCCATGTCCACATAATTCCGTTACAGCTTTAATGATATCCACCGCTCTTATCTCAATCACGTTTTCCACATTCACAATCACTGTAGCCTCTTTTAAATATTTCCTTTAACTGATTTTCTCTCTCACATCTCGGGTGTTTCCATTTCTCACTCGTGGTCGATTATCCAGTCCATTTTTGTTTGCCGTGCGTTTTTCTCCTGCCAGTCCATTGTCGTTTGCCGTGCGTGTTCCTCCAGCCAGTCCAGTGTCGTTTGCCTTGCGTGTTCCTCCAACCAGTCCAGTGTCATTTGCCGTTAATTCGTCCATGCTTGCAAAAAAATAACAAAAACCACCCTCCAGCCAGCAAAAGCTGCTGTTAGGTGGTTTGAAAAAAAAAACTACCTTAAAGTAACAAAAAGTCGGAAAAAAACAAACACAAATAGAAAAACAAAAATGGGGGAGAGCCTTCCTCTCCCAACTACTGCCACGTCACTTCCTGCGAGCTCTCTAGTGCCCCCAAGGTGGTATGGCTGTAAGTGAAAGCTGCTGCCAAAATCGGACTATTTAAAAGGTTAAAACATTAGTCAAGTAAACTAAAAAGCTTACAGCACCTGGTATTCCCAGGCGGTCTCCCATCCAAGTACTAACCAGGCCCGACCCTGCTAAGCTTCCGAGATCAGACGAGATCAGGCGTGACCAAGGTGGTATGGCCGTAAGCTAAAGCTGCTTCCAAGACCTGGCTTTTTGAAGACAATCAGAAACACTTTCAGACTTTCTGAAGAAGCACATAGACTATTTCAGGCATTTTTAAGAAAACCAGAGACTTTTTTTTAAGAAGCTCAGGGACTCTTTTTTTTTTGAAAACTAAAATGCTTACAGCACCTGGTATTCCCAGGCGGTCTCCCATCCAAGTACTAACCAGGCCCGACCCTGCTTAGCTTCCGAGATCGGGCGTGACCTTTTTTTTTTTTTTTAATCTTTTTTATTTTCCTTTCAATTCATAGATTTTCAATTACATTATTTCATCAGATTTATATACACACATTTCATTTCTTTTATATGTCCCATGAACAAAAAAAATGGAAAGGAAAAAAATAAATTCACACAATTGTGAGAATAAATGTTGTTATTTACACAGTTTGCAACAACCAATCTCTACCAAATAGTTTTCATTTTTACCATTTGAAGCATATGTCTTCCCCTGGCTCTTGATATATTAGCTTGCTTGTATTTACAAAAAACTCTTTCACCTCTTTCTCAGCATATTTACAAATCAACTCAACATCTCTTTTTGTCATTGATTTAAATAAATCTTTAATTTTAACCTTCCTCCCCTCAAAATGTGCGTAGTTTCTTCTCAGAACTACTGCCAGTCTGGCATGACTTAAAACAAAATTAATTAGGCAATTGTCCATTTTTTTTTTTTTTTTTTCTCTAAGATCCCAAACAAAGACATTTGATACCATTCCTCTTCTGATTCGACTTCCACACCCCAGTTTTCTAATAACAATTTTCTCAGATAGTCAAAAAAATCAACCAATGCCTCACATCTCAAAAAATAATGTAAAAAACTCTCATGGCCATTATTACACACGTCACACATCACATTTACCTCATTGTTAATTTTATTTAACACCACATTTGTGTAGATTCTATTATGTCTTATCAAAAAATCATTATTTTCACACTCTATACTGTTATATTTTACAATTAGATTTGACCATATTTATATTATCAAACACCTTCTTCCACACTTTCTCTGCTGCTGGCTCTTTTCTAACATCAGCAATTAACCTCCTGTATACACTTTTTACACTCAATGTTTTGATTTGATATTTCTTTCCATCATCATTTATATACATCTCTGGTGTACATTGTTCTCTTTTGAATACACATTCATTTTCAATCAGATTGCGTGGGTATACTTGATTTAATCTTTTCATATATTTTGATCTCTTTCTCTCTGTTCTCCATTCCCTCCAAATCAAACACAGAATCATAAATGCAACCGTTTCTAAGAAAACCTGGGATGACTTCGTACATAATATCTTTGACCTGTTTTTTGCCCCCTTCTATAAATCTAGGTTCATATAATGTTTTATTATTATGTTTGAATTTTTCATTTAGAAACAGTGGTAGATTTTTAATCATATGTATATCCTCACACTCATACTCAATCTTAGTCAGAAACTGCCTCCATGCTTCTAATACCTCCCGGTATATTTCTGGTATTCCTCCTGTCATTGACTGTTTAAAGCCCATGTACCAACTATTTTCCCCTATCCCTCCTACATCATCAATATATTTTCTTAAGAATTCCTTCCACCCATAATCCCACCTAACTCCCATATACTTTATCACAGTTTTTATTCTCATTGCAGTCCTTTTTACTTCAAGGTCCATCAAGTTTAAACCTCCATGTTTTCTGTGCTATTTTTACCCCTTTTCCCTCCCATATAAAATCACATGTAATTTTATTCAACTCATTCATCACCCACCCAGGCATTTCAATTACACTCATTACATACACACATACCGATAACAACAAACTATTTACAACAATTACTTTCCCGTTTAATTTTAATTTCCTCCCTTTCCATGCTGCGCATACTGTTCTTATTTTGTTAATCACCCCGGTCCAAGTCACATCCCTTGCCTCTTTGCTTTCCACCCCTAAATATACTCCCAGTATCTTTATATATTTTTCCTCTACTTTTACCCCTACCTCTACCCTCTCAACCTCCCCTATATACAATAACTCTGATTTATCCCTATTTATTTTTGCTCCTGCTGCCTTCCCATACTTCTCCACTATCTCTAGGACTCTTTTTACACTGTTTCCCCCCCTCACTGTAATTGTGGTGTCATCCGCATATTGATTTATGATACACATTCCTCCATACGGCAAATCAATCCCAACTATCTTTTTATCTTTCTTAACTAATGCGGCTAGAGGCTCTGAGATGGCATACAGTAATGCAGACAGGGGACATCCCTGTCTCACTGACCTCTCTACTTCAAACTTATCTGTTAAAACCCCATTTATTTTTACACAGCTCTTTGCACTCCCATATAGTTTCCTCACCCATCCCACCATTTTAACTCCAAATCTAAATTTCTCTAACACTCTAAACAGGTATTTGTTCTACCCTATCAAATGCTTTGTTCCAATCTATCCCTATTGCTATTCCTCCTTTCCCATCCAGTTTCATGTACTCTATTGCATCTCTTACTGTAGCTATCGTGTCTGCTATATCCATTCCTGGTACGCTGTAACTCTGTGTTGGTTGCACTATACTCCCAATTACTCTTTTCACTCTATTAGCTATAACTTTTGTCAATATTTTATAATCAACATTGAGCAAACTGATTGGTCTATAATTCCCTATATCTAACCTGCTCCCTTTTTTATAAACTAAGGCAATCACTCCCTCTGTTTTGTACCATCCCTGTTCTTTCTATCCCTTTAAATACTTCTACTAATATTGGTGCTACCTCTTCCTTATATACTTTATACCACTCTATACCTATCCCATCACTTCCCGGACTTTTTCCGCTCCTCAAGCCTCCTATTGCCTCTATCACTTCTGCTTCCTCTATCTCCTTATCACACCAGTCTCCATCTTCCCTACTTAGGACATTATCTACGCTATCTAGTACCTCATCTATACTTTTCTCATCAATCCCTCCCCTTTTATATAACTCTTCATAAAATCCCTGCACTCTCTCCAAAATTTCTACATAATCTTTTGTTGCCTTACCCTCTTTTGTATTTATTTCGTTAATGTATGTTTTACCTTGTCTCCTTTTCTCTAAACCTAAAAAATACCCCGTACAATTTTTCCCCTCTATATATCCAGCATTCAATATCCACATCCCTCCTCCTACCTCTTCATTCCCTATCTTGATTTTGAACCTGTCACCATCGTGATCACTTAAACTATTTTCTATATGCCTTGTTCCATCTATATACTTAAGTATTTCTTCTTTTGCTAATCTATTCTACTCTGTTTCAATATCCCTTCCTTTAGCTGTCTCCTAGAGAAATCTTTTTTCTGGATTTTCATACATCCACACATCTATCAATCCCTTGTCTCTTATTATCTCCATCAGCATTCCTCTCGATTTCTCCCACCTGAATTTTACCCCTTTCCCAACATCTAATCTACTGCATTTGATATTGAAGTCTCCCACTATAATACATTTTCCAACAATTAACCCTTTTAACTCTTCTAGAATTTCTCTCCTGTCTAGTTCTATATTTGGAACATATATATTTATTAACCTAAAATCCACATCTTCATACCTAAACTCAACTATCAAAATTCTTCCTCTCTGATCTTTATATACTTCTTTTATATTTTCTACCCTGTCTTTTTTAATTAATATTGCCACGCCTCTTGCATTCTTAGCTCCGTTATTATAATATATATCCCCCCTCCATTCTTCTCTCATCTGTCACCTTATCCTCTTCCCAATTTCTTTCCTGTATACAAATAATATCGCTTCTAAACTTAAATAGTAACTCTTTCATCTTCATTTTATCTCTCAAACCATTTATATTTATTGAGGTTACAGTGGCCATGAGAGCAAACCAAAAAACATAAATCATAAAATAAAACATTTAAGGAAATATCACATACCCGACCGTGGTTCTTTTATCTGTTCAGTCTGTTCTCCATCCGTCTCAGACTTTCTCTTTGCACTTAGTCTTTTGATTTTTGCTTTCAGTCCTTCTTTTCCTTCATCTCTCTTTTTTACGCCACCAGGGGCGTTTCCAGCATTGAAGGACATCCGGGGCTTAGCCCAGACCATTTTGTGTAAATACAGGGATCACTCGAAGCGTTTTTTAGGGGACAAGCACCGAAGGTGCGGAGGCATCTATTTTATCTGTTCCGGTTCTTATTAGGGGCCAAGCACCACTAAGTGGCAAAAAGACTGAGCAGCAGCATTTGTTTTCAGCGTGAATGCCGTGAAAAACACACAAAACACATCTAAAACGGGAAAGAGCTTTGCGATTGACTGTACAACTAGATTTGACCAGAAATCTGAGGTACTGTATATTTTTATAGACTGCAAAAAGCTACAGAACAGACTATATTCTGAATAATTGGATGTTTTTAAATAAACACTGACAAAAAACTTTTTAGGGCTGGACGATATGATGATATACAGTATAACATTAATGTAAGTGATCACTCGGATTTAGACCTATCTATATCTATATGCATTCCCTCTATACATGGATGACTTTAGTCTACGTTCATTGACACACCATGGCATCGAACTGTATTTAATTCTCAATGTACATCTGTCAAAAACTTTTCATTAGGAGCATTGGGATAAACAATGTTTCACTTTTATCTTTCTCCAAAGTAAAATGACTGATTAATTGTTACCAGTTTCCATGTCTGATCCTGGCACAGCTGCTGCTGCTGGCTCCTCCCCAGTCTGCAGCTCATCTTTGCTACCCTCTACAAAACCATTTAATCAAATCAAAGTGTATATTTACTACAAACACAAAACAAGTTACACATACATTTTATGTTAATGCTTAATGGTTATCCTTAGAGAAAACAACACCTGATAAACAAGGAAAGTATTCAGTGCAGTGGGATAAAACTAATGTTTCTGGCTACCCTTACGAAAAAGAAGTATACATTTTATGAAGAAGTATTATTCGTTTAAATGTATTATAAGTGTAAGAGTAGTAAACTTTAAGTACACAACTAGGTTTCTCATTTGTAATGCATCTGTACTACAAGTGAACTTATAAGTATACTAGTAGTAGTTTACTATTTTAATACAATTAGTATTTTTTTAGTTTATGAAAGTACGCACTGAAGTGTACTGTCAGTAAACTACTAGTTTATACTGCAAGTATACTTGCAAGTTTTCTTAAAGTGAACATAAACTTATACTTGTTATAGTTCAGTATTTATGTATTATTTTTGCACTTGCAGTATACTATTATGTTCAAATGTAGATATTTTTTTATTAAAAAATACCTTTAACTGTACTTTAATTTTAAAGACATTTCATTAGCTTCATGCATTCTTTTTTTTATCAACACTTGAATGTTGGTAAGTTTCATAAAGAAAGGCAACATTAGAATTGGAATTTAAAGGATTAAATAAAATGATGCAGACAAAAGTAAAATGAGGCACACTGCTTATGACTTGCGTGACAACAAAGCTTCACATTCTTCACAGCTTCACAAAATGCAGGACAGGTGGTCCCCCTTTGATAATATTAAGCGGATTTTTGATTTACGTTTAATGTTTGATGATGATCACGTTATTTTATATTTGAGAGAGTGAGCAATCTTCTATCACTTGTTTCAGCTTCTTCTCCTGTGTTTTTATCCGGAAGAGATTCTGTACTAGAAAATGCCAGTAGGCCTAAGTGCTAACGTTATAATGTTAGCCTATGGTAATAACTAGCTAGTTAAACAAATAGGCCTACAGTGAAAGCCAGCCAGATGATGATCTATCCTTCAGACTTTAAGGATAAAAAAACTGAAATCTTACCCACTGACTTCTTTCCGAAAAATCCCCAAAGTCTCGTTTGCTTCATTTTTCTTTAATTTTTTCTTTCCCGCTCGCTGACTGTCTCAGTTGTTAACTCGCGCTCTCGCGGTTGACTGTGCTAGCTCCTCCTCTACCTGCTGCTGCTGCATATTTAACAGAGAGGAAGAAACGGAGTAGCCCATAGGCTACCGACAGCAAAGAAATGTATTCTATAGGCTAGATTATTTTTAAGATCTATTTTTTACAGGTTGTATGCATGCAAAGCCAAAGCGCAATGAAATAAAGCAACTTATGATTTCGGGCGTTTACATAGGCTATTGTTTGTCCAGTTTCATATTTGCTCAGTGACAGTCATCATTACATTCGGGGCTTGACTCAAAACATTCGGGGCTGAAGCCCCGGCAAAATCAGCTGGCGACGCCCCTGTACGCCACTACTTTCTCTGATTTCTGATACAATCTCTCTCTTTTTCTCTTCTTCACTTCTTTCCTCTTCATTGTTTTCTTGTTCCTCCTCTTCCTCTTCTTCTTCTTCCTCCTCTTCTTTCTCCTCGCTCTCTCCCGATTGCTCCATCTTTTCTTCAACATCATCCTCTTCACTGGAACTTTCAGCTTTATCTCGCCATTCCATTTTGTTCCTTTCTCCACCTCCCACAGCTCCATCAGTCCCTTGCATTTCCACGTCCTCCGTTATCGTTTCTCCTTGTTCCTCCGTCAGAATATTGTTTCTTATTTCACTTTCTTCTTGTCCATCCATCCGCGCTCTTCTTATTTCCATTCGGTCTTCACAATCCCTTGCATAATGTCCACTCTTACCACACTTAAAGCATTTAAATTCAGGACACTCTCGAAATATGTGCCCTGGCTTGATGCAAAGTCTGCAAACGCGTATTTGCCTGTCGTGGATGACTCTAAAATATTCTGTGCCCCTCAGAGTTTCAAACTTTGTGGAGTATGGAAGCGAACATACCTGCTCTGTAAAGCGAACTTTCAGGAATCGCGTTCCATCCACAGTATCAGTTCCAGGCCAAACGCGTCGTTTTATTGAAGAAAGCGGCTTTACACCCCACTCTTGCAGTTTGGAGAGTATCTTCTCGTCCTCTAAATACACGGGCAAGTTGATGAAGGAAACCACCATATCATTGTTGACAATATCTCTGGAATGCACCATCACTCCCTTTATCCTCACCCCATCCATAAGCTTCTCTTTTCCTTCTTGGTTTTTCATTGTGAGTTCATAGATTCTTTCGCCTCTCACTCTG
The DNA here is from genome assembly GCA_030578275.1 of Meda fulgida. Lineage (NCBI taxonomy): Eukaryota > Metazoa > Chordata > Actinopteri > Cypriniformes > Leuciscidae > Meda > Meda fulgida. The sequence goes on along the minus strand of CM060635.1, from coordinate 29,616,868 downwards.
CAACCAATCACCCCTCCACACTTCTTTACTCCCTTCAATAAATCCATCATAGAGATTTTCTCTGATCCTTCAACCTCCACCTTCACAGTTAGCTCCTTGCTGTATTTCTCTCTCAAATCTCTGTGCATTTCTCTGTTGTTTTCTTCTCTTTCCTTTTGCACATCTGTTGTAGCTTTACTTGCCTCTTGCTGATTTTGGATCTCTTTGTCTTCTCCTTTCATTTTCTCTCTCTCTTCTATCTTCCTGCTGGTAATTTTACTCATCATTGCTTGCTCTTTTTCTTTGTTTGCAGCCATGAGGTTCTTCTCCAGCATGGGACAATCAAAACCAAAAGGTCCCCCAAACAGCTTAAGCTGTTGGGGGCAGTTATCAGGATTAAACCTGACTTTCCAAAACAATTTTCAAACAACAAAACTAAAAATCAAATAAATAAAATAACCAGAAAATAATAATTTTTAAACAAACACTGCTTAGCTTTTTCTTTGCCGCCTCACACTCTGGACTGTACCACTATGCGTGACCAAGGTGGTATGGCCGCAAGCGAAAGCATGAAAACATTAGTCAAGTAAACTAAAAAGCTTACAGCACCTGGTATTCCCAGGCGGTCTCCCATCCAAGTACTAACCAGGCCCGACCCTGCTTAGCTTCCGAGATCAGACGAGATTATTATTTTTTTTTTTTAGATCAGACGAGATTTTTTTTTATTTATTTTTTTTATTTAATATACATTCATATATTTTTACATGAATACATTCCTACTTCCAAATACACACATACAAACCAACTAACACATTAAAAACACAACATACAATACAATAAAAGACTAAAAACAACTAGGCAGCTTCAGATCAAAACCTAAATATGTTTTTAAAATAAAAGGATTACCATCAACTATGTTCTTATTAAAAATTCCCAGTTGTCCATTCAAATTAAAATACTCATACTGGATCTTTATAGTATTATTTAACTTGTGCTTAAACAATGCACATACCGACAAATCTTTTTTCTCTTTTTTCATTATATTTCGTCTAGACCATATTACATGTCTTGCAACAGATACCCATAAATTAAGAGCATATTTATTACTTACTTTTCCATTAAAACCAAATAGGAATAAAGTTTCCCATCCATCTTGTATTATACTTTGATCAACTATAAACTTCCCAAACATCTTTTTTAACTTCCTCATGAAACATTCTAACTTCTTACATTTAAAAAACATATGCCGCATTCCTTCATTTTCTTCAAAGCATACTTTACATATCGCATCTTTTGCTATCCCAATTTTAAACAATCTCATTTCATTTAAAATACAGTTGTGTCTACATAAAATCAAATAAAAAGTTTTTAAAACACATGCATCAAAGTTGACATTCTCTTCATTAACTCTTAAGACCACCTTAATTGCATCATTTTCACTTTCATTTCTCTCAATTTTCTCTATCCATTCTACTGAAATTGCTTTTTAAATTTTTTCATAATTCATTTTGATTTCTTTCCTATCCTTTCATCTCTTTTTCCTCAAGTGTGTCCATTATAGCTTGTATAGGCAAAAAAACAGGTTTCACTTCATATAAAATATCTTTTACTTGTCTTATCCCAGCTTCAAACCAATTTTTATTAAATATCGTTTTACCATTACAAATAACCTTCTCATTTAAAAACCGCGGTTGATTTAACATCTGTTGTCTGTCCTTTGGCTCAAAATAAATATACCTTCTAAAATCATTCCATGCCTTTAAAACTTCTTTATAAAATTCAGTCATATTTACAATTATGTTAACTTTCAGTTTCATCCATAGTATATCACTACCTATTTGTCCACACTTATTCATAAAAAACACCATTATTTTTCCCCAAGCAGATCCAGAATTGTTTAAAAACTTTTGCATCATTTTTATTCTCATACTTTTCATTCTTAAAAGAGGATCAATAAGTCCCAATCCTCCTCCTTCCACTTTTCCTGTTATGGTATTATATGCAATTTTCGCAGGTTTACCATCCCATAATAAACGAAGTATATTCGCTTTTAATTTCTTGTATACCCATACCGGAAGACTTACTACATTCAGAGTATACCACATCTTTGATAAAAATAATGAATTCAATACTAATACTTTGCCTTTTAAAAAAAATACCTCCTTGTTTCCAAAAATTAAGTCTTTTAATCATACCACTAAGAACCTCCTCCCATATTATATCTCTTATTTTTATTTCATCCGCACCAATCCTAATTCCTAAAATCTTCATATTATTTAACTGTTCTTTAAATTGAAATATTCCTGTTAAATCTTGTACTTGCCCCATCCTCATATACTCAGTTTTTTCTTCATTAACTTTTGCTCCTGCTCCTCTACAATATTTATCAATTATACTCATTGCCTTTTTAACACTATTAAAATCTTTTAAAAATAAAGTAGTATCATCGGCATACTGAAAGATCTTTTGCTCTACATTATCATTTTCTATAAAAAGCCCCTTATTTCTTTTTCTGCTTTTATTGCTAAACCTAAAGGTTCAGCCACAATTGTATATAATAATGCTGATAATGGACATCCCTGCCTGATTGATCTAGTTATACTAATAAAATCTGTTAAAAACCCATTCACTTTAACACAACTAAAAATCCCATTATAAATACATTTCATCCATCTAAATAAAATTCTTTCCAAATCCAAATCTTTCTATTAATTCAAATAAATAACTGTGCTCCACTCTGTCAAATGCTTTTTCTAAATCCACACTAATTAAATATCCCTTCTCTCTTTTTTCTTTTATATACCAAACAATATCTCTTATATTACATACTGTGTCCGAAATATCTCTATTTAAAACACCATAAGCTTGATTTGTAGTAATAATGTTAGGGATAACCTTTTTCATCCTATTAGCTAAAACCTTAGCTAAAATTTTATAATCCGTGTTTAACATCAGTGGCCTATAATTCTTTAACTCTTCTTTATTTCCTTTATTTTTATAGATCATTTTAATCATTCCTCTTTTCATACTTTCACACAACTGTTCTTTATTAAAAATAACACTGTAAATTTCATATAAAATTGGGGTTAAAATAATTCTAAAAGCCTTTTAGAAAATCCAGGACTTTTGCCATTACTTAACTGAGTAATAGCTTCATCTATTTCCTCTTCTGTTATTTTACTATCACACATTTTTCTATCATCATCCTCCAATTTTACTTTTATTTGATTCAAAAGAAATTCTTTGTCTTCTACTACTCCCTTTTCCTGAAACAAATCTGCATAAAATTCTTTGACCTCCTTTAGAATTCCATTCGTTTCTTTAACACTCTTTCCATTTTTGATCACACTTCTAATTAGTTCTGCTTGTTGCCTTCTTTTTTCTAATTCATAAAATAACTTTGTACTTCTCTCACCCTCTACTACATTTTTAGCTCTACTTCTTATTATGGCACCCATACATTTTTCTTCTTCTATTTTTTTTTTATTTTTTCTTCTAATATTATAATTTTCTCCACTTCTGCCTTTCCTTCCTCTGCCTTTTTCATCTCTTTATCCCATTCTCTTTTGACTTCTCTTTCCTTTGCTCTTCTTGCTCTTTGCACATTTCTCGCATATTTTATTGTAAACAACTTTATTTGTGTTTTAAGATTATCCCACCACACGCATATTTCTTCCATTTTATAACACTCATTTTTAATATCTCTGTATTAAATAACCATATTCCATTTCCCCTCTCAACTCCACTCCAATCCATTATTACATATAAAAAGTCATGATCACTACCACTATATAACTTATAATATATTTTTGTTATTGTTCAAGTTCCCTATTACTTAATAAAAAATCGAATCTACTTTGCTTTAAAACTGAGTTCACAACTTGTCTTCGTGAGTATTCCCTTTTAGACTTGTTTCTATTTCTCCATACTTCAATCAGATTATGTTGAGCCATCATTCTTTCCAACTCATTTCTCCGACTATCAGCTTTATATATCATTTTATCATCAACATCAATTCTCTCTAAAACCGTATTAAAATCACCAATCAGAAACACATTTTGCCATACACATTAAATCACTCAATTTCTTTAAAAAATCTACTCTTTCTCGTCCTTCATTTGGAGCATGATGAATGTTACAAATTATTATTTCTTTTTCTTTACTTTTAAATTTTAGAACCAAAACCCTACCCTCATTGTCCTTATATATTACATTTGTGTTATCACTCACTTCTCTTTTTATTAAAACAGCTATTCCTCTTTTTTTGTGGGTCATTATTAAACATTATCCCCCCATCCCACATTTTTTCCAAATCATTAATTTTTTCATCATTCCAACACGTTTCTTGTAAACATAATATGTTGCACATCTCGGTCAAATGAATCAAATTTTCAAACTTATTGACATTTGATAGTCCTCTTACATTCACTGATACAATACTAAATTGACTCATTATCTCAAAAAAAGAAGAAATAACCAACCAACAAAAACACCCAAAAAACTTTGCCATCAGTCCAATTCATTTTACTGTCTTTTTGCCTTTTTTCAATTCTCTTCTTATTCTTTGTTTTTCCATCACCTTCCCAATATTCACTTTTGCTGTTGTTTTCATCCTACTTCCCCCACCAAAAATGTTTCTTTCCCCACTTTCTATTTCCAAAGTTTTTTCCTGTGTCCCTAACCTCCTTTTGTCTTATAATGTCTTTTACTCCACCACCATCTCCTTCTTTGTTTTCCATCTCATTCTGTTCATCTTTTCCTCGCTCTTCACCGTTCTGTATGTCCTTTATGGCACATGCTTGTTGCAGTACCTCTTCTTCCTCACCCACTTCCACATTCCCCTCGTCATCATGTAAGTCCATGTCCATTTCCTCATGTACTTCATCACCTTCACATGTACACCATTGTGCTGCCTTTCCACAGCTTTGGCACCGCGGGACATCGCAATCCTGCGTCAAATGCCCCTGTTCAAGGCTTCCCAGTTCCTCTTTTCTTGTTCTTTCTTCTGTGCTCTTTATTATATCACACATTTGATGTAGTACACCTCCTTCACCATCCTCTTCCTCATTGTTGTGTATGTCCATCTCCATTTCCTCATGTCCTTCTTCATCATCTTCACATGTACAACATTGTGCTGCCTTCCCACAGGTTTGGCACAGCAGGTCTTTACAATCCCTTCAAATGCCCCTGTTCCAGGCTTCCCAGTTCATCTTTTCTTGCTCTTTTTTCAGTGCTCCTTGCATAACATTTTTTTTCAATCAATAAAATACAATTAAATATTTACAATAAAAAATACATATTTTCTTCTACAAACATCTCTTCATCACACATGCTTCTTGTAGTACACTTCCTTCATCATCCTCTTCTCCGTTGTTGTGTGAGTCCATCCCCACTTCCTCATGTTCTTTTCCATATTCCTCACATGTACACCTTTGTGACGCCTTCCCACAGCTTTGGCACCGCTGAGCTTTACACTCCTGCGCATAATGCCTCCGCTCCAGGCATTCTCGACATGTGAATTACGGAAAATCTTTTTTTTCATGTTCAGCACTTGAACAAATTCTACATGTTTTGACTTGGTGATCATGAATCACTCTAAAAAATTTCTCTCCTTCCTCCGTTTCAAACTTTGTATTATATGGTAGGGAAACCATGTCCTATGTAAATTTTACTTTGATGAATCTGGTCCCATCCGCCACCGTAGTTCCTGGGTAAAATCTCCTTCAGAGGTAATATTGCTGTAACACCCCAGCTCGTTAATTTTTGCAACACTTCTTCATCATTTATGTAATTTGGCAGATTAAGAAATGAAACCATCCTTTCCATTGCACATAGTTTCCTTATTTCACACATTTGCCCAATAATTAACAGTCCATCCACTAGATTTTCACAGTCCGTTTCTTTCTCCATTGTCAGTTCATATTCACACTCAGATTTTTTCCTTAGTCCATATAATTTTCCAACTCCAGTTTTGTCCTCTACAGCCTTTATTATCATCATAACAGTAAGTTCTCCTGGATTTTTCACATTCATTGTCAGTGTCGTTTCTTTTTTATACTCCCTCTGGTATCTCGTTTTCCCTCTCAGCTTATTTATTTCATCTTTTCGACTTTCTTCTTGTCTCTCTTTACCATTTACATCATCCTTTTCTTTACCTTGTATCTTATGTTGTTCAGTCTTTTTCTTCGCCATTTCAGCTCCATTTCTCTTCTTTCTCGAAACTAGTTGCCCATGTTTCTTCTTCTTGATTTTCATTTTTTTTCTTGCATTATCCTTTTGCGTATATTCATATCTTCATCCAATTCATTGTCCTTTTTCGCATAATCCTTTTCCAGTCCCGTTCCTTTATCCATTGTGTCCTTCCTTGTTTGTAGTGTCCAAAATCAAAACGTAAAAATCTCAACCCCAAACAGTTATAAAACTGCTTGGGGTTAATTAGTGAAAAATAATAACGAAAGTAAGCAATATAACTTGAAATAATAAAAAAAAACAAGACAAACAAAAATGGCGGAGAGCCTTCCTCTCCAACTGCAGCCAACTCACTTCCTGCTTCCACTACGGGGTGCTCAAGGTGGTATGGCTGTAAGCGAAAGCTGCTTCCAAGACCTGGCTTTTTGAAGACAATCAGAAACACTTTCAGACTTTCTGAAGAAGCACAGAGACTATTTCAGGCATTTTTAAGAAAACCAGAGACTTTTTCAGGCTTTTTCAAGAAGCTCAGGGACTCTTTTTTTTTTTTTTTTTTTTTTGTAAACTAAAAAGCTTACAGCACCTGGTATTCCCAGGCGGTCTCCCATCCAAGTACTAACCAGGCCCGACCCTGCTTAGCTTCCCACCTTCCCTTCAGCTTTGTTTTCCTCAATTTCAATTCCAGTTATTTCTTCTTTTTGTTTTATAGCCAATCCTAACGGTTCCGATACAAGTGAATATAATAACGCTGAAAGTGGACAACCCTGTCTTATTGATCTTGTGATTTTAAAAGATTCTGTTAAAAAGCCATTACATTTTATTCTTGTTAAAGCATCCTTATATAAAATCTCAATCCATTTGATAAAATCTCCCCCAAAACCAAAGTTCTTTAAAACATCAAATAAATACTCGTGTTCAACTCTATCAAAAGCTTTTTTTAAATCAAGACTAATTAAATATCCATTTTCATTATTTTCTTTCATATACCATATTGTGTCTCTTATGCTCATTATCGTGTCCGCTATATCCCTTCCTTTTACTCCGTACGCTTGGTTTGTTTTGATTATACTTGGCATTACTTCCTTTAACCTGTTTGCTAAAACTTTCGCTAAAATCTTAAGGTCTGTATTTAGCATTGTGATCGGCCTGTAGTTTTTTAAATCTACCTTTTCTCCTTTCCTTTTATATATCAGTTTTGTTATCCCCATCCCCATTCTTTCATTAACTTCTATTAACTTCTTTTTTTAAAATTTCTCTAAAAACTCCCTTTAAAATCTAAGTTAAAATCTCTTTAAAACATATATAAAATTCACTTCCCAAACCATCTATTCCTGGACTTTTCTTTTTATTCAGCTGCTCTATTGCTCTTTCTATCTCTTCTTCTCTGATTTCTTGATCACATTC
>CM060635.1:29419296-29604296 GCA_030578275.1 Meda fulgida | reverse complement strand
GATGATCCAGCCATCGAAGTCAAGCCTGAACCCATTATTCCCACTGCTCTCATTGTGGCTCCCGTTCAATGGGACATTATCTCCGAGATCACCACTGCACTGAGTCGGCATCCCGCTCCACCAGCATTTCCTGTTGATCGCCTCTTTGTTCCACCAGATCTCCGCCACCGTGTGCTTCGATGGGTTCACTGCACTGCCAATGGCCAGGTTGAACGTCTTAACCAGGACCTAACTCGTTTCCTGAAAACTTACTGCCACCAGAATCAACGGGATTGGAGTCGTTTTCTGGGCTGGGCGGAGTATGCCCAGAATTCTCTGATAAAGCCTGCCACTGGTTTAACACCCTTTCGATGTGTTCTAGGTTTTCAGCCTCCCCTCTTCCCGTGGGCCGGGGAACCTTCGGACCTCCCAGCGGTAGATGCCTGGCTTCGGCGTAGCAAGGCCACCTGGGATGCTGCTCACGTCCAGTTGCAGCGCGCCGTTAGCCGTTATCAGCATCAGGCGGATCGAAGGAGGCGTGAGGGTCCCAGATACCGACCTGGCCAGTGGGTGTGGCTTTCCGCTCAAGATCTTCGTCTCAAGCTCCCATGCAAGAAGTTCTCTCCTCATTTCATTAGACCATTCAAAATACTCCGCCAGATAAATCCTGTTTCTTTTCGTTTGTCACTCCCTGCTCAGTACGAAATCTCACCCACCTTTCATGTGTCCCTTTTCAGACCCGCTATTGCCCCCAGGAGTGAGAGGAACCGGGAGGAGGTCGCTGCTGTTCAGACTCCCCCCATTGAAGTGCACGGTGCGGAGGCTTTCCGGGTGCGAAAGATCCTGAGCTCCAGACGTCACGGCGGGATCCTACAATATCTCATTGTAGGATGCGTTCTCTCTGTCACGGAACGCAAGACAACGCCTCCTCCTGGTTTCACTAGATCCCTCTCTCCTGCATACTAGGACTTCATTTCCCTAATCACCTCATCATGCTTTCATCAGTCTCACCTGTGCACCCTCAGCCACCCTGGACTGTTCTGTTCTGTGCCCATTTGTGAAGTATTGTTTTACCCAAACCCTGTCTCAGTTTGTATCTCATGTTTCTCTGTGCTTGGACTTGGTCTTTTGTGTTTGAACTTGGACTCTGAATTCGTTTTGTGAACCTTTGCTGCCTGCACCTGACCTTTGCGAGTTTGACTTCGATTCTGGATTTCCCTTGTCTATTTTGGAGTTTCTGTTGGCTTGTTCACAGTTTGTTAGCACCTTTAATAAATATCTGCAAATGGATTCGACCGTCTCCGCCTCTACGTCACAGATATCAGGCTGTTCATGTCTGTAAAATATGTTTTTAACTATGTATTAGGAATGTTATACTTTTTATGTTGACTCGTATAACATTCAAACTGAGATTAATTGTTCATAATTTGATGTATTAATTTGTAGCATGCACACAAGGTCTAGGAGGTTGTCCCACCATATAGATGTAAGAGAGGATGCTTGATATATCTGAAAAGAAAAAATGGTTTTAGTTAGAAACAAAAAGCATACATTTGCTTGTGCAAATTACAAAGCCAGCATTTATTTTTTAGAGAATTATTAGAATAGTAGTCTCATACACTGATTGCTGTAGTTTATAACTGTATTTATTTGCCTTGAAACGTTAAAACACAGAACAAAAGCTGATAAACAGCAACAGACACCGACGGGTTAAAAACCATGGTTCGCGTGCTCGAGAACATCCAACCAACTCTGGCACATACCGGTAACTTACGATGCCATATACGTTAATCACACCGTCACCAACTAAGTAGTAACATCGTGTCATATACTCGAACTTTACTCAAATTTGACGCTTGTCGATCCCTAACGTTAGCTCATTCAGTTCTGTTGGAAGTTATTGATGTATTGAAATATATTTGAAATCGCAGTTAATCGTTTAATGACACTTCACTATTTTAAACTTTAACGTTAAACGTTAACTTACCCAACACCTAACGTTAGGCGGCCTAACACCATTTTTTTCCTCTCGGATTTAAGCGATGCGTGGGCCAAAGTTATACTCAGGTCAGAAAATACGGAAATTAATATAAACTAAAAATAAAAAAACACATCCCTGTTACTTTTAATTAGTTACACTATGTAGCTGAAAAAAGTAGCTAAAGGGGAAAATAGATAAAGTTAAGAACCATGTGCAAGTTAGCTAACTTTAGTACGTTAACTGTTAGACTAAATGCAAATTTGATAGTCAATGCATTGATAAAGTGTAATACGATATCAACAGCAGTAATAACATACATACATACATTGAAAACAATCGTACAGATGTAACTTGCCTTACAATCAGGTTGATCCAAAGAAGGTGCTCCGATCATGTAAGATGGCTAGGAGAGTTGTTTTTTCAACTGCCGCTGGTTGTTGCGTTGTTTTTTTTTTAGGTGCATTGCCATAGACATGTCTATGTGCAGTATCGCCCCCTACCGACTGGAGTATGGATCGGCATCATTTCCGCTTCTAAACGATTCCATTTCCCATAAATTGTATGCAAACCAATCTCATAAAATGTAACTAATAGGATCTGGCTCGTTCCACAGCTAGCTATATTTAAACCATATTCATACTTTTTAACTGATTAAATCTAATAGTTTTCACAATGAGTTACATTGATTCTAAGCAATCTGACTACATACATTTTGAAAATACTATTATTTAAATAAAATCAAAAGGATGCAAATACATAATTATAACCTATGGCATGATTCATTTTTTTGCATTTTTCATCAACATTACAAACAGATTGATCATCTTTTCATTTTTATTGTTTTTGTCACACCCTACCATTATAATCCTATCCTTTTCTGTATTTTCTTGCTCCCCTTCTAATTTCCCAATAATACTCTTACATTTTTCATTAAAAACTTTTAAAGCTTTACAGTATAAAAAAAGATGTAACAAACTTTCATATTCCTCACCGCATACTTTACATGTCGCACTTTGTTCAATCCCAATTTTCTTTAACATTGTATCAGTAAAAATCACTCTGTCTAATAAAAAACTCCAAATTTCCTAGTTTTATTTCAATAATCTTCCCTTTCATATTGTTCCAAATATTTTCTACTTTCAAACCTTCAAATGTCTTCTGCCAAAACTCATTTATAATTGGTTTCTTAAAAACAGCATCTCTAAAAAACCCATAAAACACCTTCACTGTGCATTCTTTAAAAAGCCAAATTTTCTCTCCCAGTACTACTTTTACATCCTTTTCATTATTCTCCTCTTCCATATTTTCATTTTTTTTATCCATTGTTTAGGTATTGCATGTTTTATAATTTCATACTTGTTTTTTATTTCTTGTCTGCTGAACTCCTCTTTTGCTTCCTCCATTACATCTACTATGTACTGTATCGGTAAAAAAACCTTTATATTCATATAAAACATCTCTCACTTTAACTATTCCAACTTCTAACCATTTTTTAAAATAAATTTCCTTCCCTTGGTTTAAAATGCCAGTATTTAGGAATAAAGGCTGATTTAAAATACTTTCTCTTCCATGTAAATTGTACCTTACATTAGAAAAAAAAATTCCCCAAGCACTTAAAACCTCTCTATAAAACTTTGGCAACCCCACTGTCATCCACTCTTTTGTTCTCATCCATGAAATATTATCCCCCAGATTAAAATTCCCACATTTGTTTAAAAAATACTCCATTGTTATTTTCCATTCTACTTTATTACTTTCGTCCAGATACTTTCCAACCAATTTAACTCTTAGACTATTTTTCCTTTGCTCTACATCCATTAATCCCAAACCTCCTTTATCTAGCACCCCTATTAAAGTATTATATGCAATTCTAGCTGGTCTGCCCTCCCATAAAAATTCTAAAAAACATCTTTTCAACCTTTTTTTCCACCCATGCTGGCATTGATGTCACATATAAAAAATACCACAATTTCGATGACATTAAAACATTCAGGATTAAAACCTTCCCCTTTAAATTAAGTGTCCTCAGTTTCCAAAAGTTTGTTCTTCTTTCAATACTTCCCACTATTTCGTCCCACATGTTTTCTCTCACTTTGTCTTCGTCTTTCCCTATTAAAATCCCTAAAATCTTCATTTCTTTAACTTCCTTGAACTTAAAATTCTCTGTTAAATTCACCGTCTCTCCAAATCTCATGTACACAGTTTTTTCTTCATTCACTTTACCTCCTGACCCCTTACAAAACCTCTGTACTATTTCCATTATTTTTTTTAACACTTTTTTCTCCTCTAACAATAAATGTTGTGTCATCAGCATATTGAAATATTTTGTTATCCTCTATGAATTCTTCCACCTCTATTCCTTTTATCCTCTTTTCTTGTTTTTTTGCTAGTCCTAGCGGTTCTGCCACCAATGAGTACAAAAGTGCTGATAACGGACAGCCTTGTCTTATTGAGCGCGTTATTCTAAAACATTCTGTTAAAAAAACATTACATTTTATTCTTGTCACCGCTCCCTTATATAAAATACAAACCCATTTAATAAACTTCTCCCCAAACCCAAAACTTTTTAAAACATCAAAAAGATACTTATGATCTACCCTGTCGAAAGCTTTTTCGAAGTCCAAACTAATTATGTAACCCTCTTTCTTTTTATCTCTCATGTACCTTATCGTGTCTTTTATACTCATTATTGTATCCGCAATGTCTTTTCCTTTTACTCCATATGCCTGGTTTGTTGTGATTATCTTTGGCATTATCTCTTTCAATCTATTCGCTAAAATTTTTAAGTCAGTATTAAGCATTGTGGTAGGTCTATAGTTTTTTAGTTGTTTTTTCTCCCTTCTTCTTATATACTAGCTTCATCAATCCCATCCCCATTCTTACCATCATTTCACCTTTTTCAAAAATCTCTTCATAAACATCCATTAAAATTGTTAAAATATCTTTAAAAGTTATATAAAACTCACTTCCTAAACCATCAATCCCTGGACTTTTCCTTTTGTTCAGTTCATTTATAGCTCTTCCTATCTCGTCTTTACTTATGCTTCTATCACACTCTTCCTTCTCCTCTTCGGCTACTTTTGTTTTTATTAATTCCATTAGTTCCTTTTTTTCTTCCTCCTTTACCTCTTCTGCACTAAAAAGCTTTTCAAAAAAATCTCGTTTCCTTTCAAATTTCCTCACTTGTTTCTGTTATCTCACCATTTCCCTTTTTTAACCCTTTTATCATTTCTGATCTTCCTTTTCTCCTTTCCAAATCAAAGAAAAATTTTGTACACTTTTCCCCTTCTACCAGATATTTTGCTTTACTCCTCAACATTGCTCCTTTATATTTATTTTCTTCAATCTCTTTCAATTCTTCCTGTATTTCTTTGATTTTTTGTACATCTTGTACTTCTTCCTCAATTTGCTTCTCCAGCCTTTCTCTTATCTTTTTTCTTTATAAAATATTGTACCTTAAAACATAAATGTAAGAAGAATAGAGTTTTTTCACTAAAAATTGTACATTCTCCCACCAAATTCTTTTGTCTTCTACATACATTCCATTTTCTTTTTCTTCTTCAATCATCTGTTTTATTGCTAAAACATACTGTTCATCTTTTAAAATGTCCGTATTTAAAACCCATACACCCGGCCCTCTTTTCTCTGTATCCCAATCAATCTGTACATAAAACGCCTTGTGGTCACTCAAACTTGTTACTTCATACCTTAACTTATCTATAAAACCTTCTATATTCCTTGTACATAAAACCATATCTATCCTTGTTTGACACATAAAATTCCCTACAATTTGTCTTCTAGAAAATTCCCTTTTCTGTTCATGTCTTTCCCTCCACACATCGATCATATTGTTCTCCTCCATTAATGATTTTAGCTCTTTCCTTCCAGTGTCCCTTTTAAAAACCATACCATCCGCCATATCTTTTTGCTAAAAACAGTGTTAAAATCCCCCATCATAATAATTCCTAATAGATCCCCCATCTTTTTAATTCCTTAAACTCTTGACCAAGTTAAAATATTCTCTTTTTTCCTTTTCTTCATTTGGTGCATGTATGTTAACCAACAACATTTCTTTCTCTTCATAAGTAATTTCCACTGCCATACATTTCCCCACTTTGTCTTTATATATTTCTTTACCATTTATTCCACTATTTTCTCTTATTAGAATTGCCACCCCTCTTCCATATCTTTCATCTCCATTATTATACCAAAATTCTCCTTTCCAATTTTTTCTCATTTCATTTATACACCCCTCTCTTCAGTTTGTTTCCTGTAGCAAAATCATATCCTCTTGTTTACACATTTCTTTTACTTTATCAAATTTTTTGATACTTAAAAGACCTCTTGCATTAAAAGTCACAAGCCTTAGAACCATGAAGCAAAGAAAAACATACATGTAACTGTTCATTTATCATTCTGTCTCCCCCAAGTCCTTTAGCAGTTCATACCTATTCACACTCCTCAAGGTGTCCTCATTAACAATTATTTTCCTTGCAGCCGCCAAACATGGTTTTACCTTAAGTGATCTCCTTCTCTTCATTTGTTTCTCTGTTTGGTCCTCTTCTTTGTCACTCTCAGAAGTCCTTTGATCCTTTTCACTTTTTGACTGTTCCCTTTTATCCATTGAAAATCCACAAACTCTAGGCATGTCTATTTGCATTTCTACTTCATCCTGTTGTTGTTCTTGTTCTTCTTGTAAGTTACATTTCCCTCTGGGTTCTCCTTCATCCTTTTCTACTGTTACATCTTGTGTCATCGTTATTCCTTCCTCCTGTTCCTTTTCGTTGTCTCCCTCATGCACCTGCCCGCTTACTCCTTGTTCTTCGTCTTCCTCCTCGTTGCTCATCCAACATTTACATTTGTTGGTCACCTCCTTGCAATCCGGGCACTTCACTGCTTTGCAGTGCCTTGCAAAATGACCCATCTCGCAGCACTTGTAACATTTGTTTTCCGGACATTCCTTCACAATATGGTCCGGGCTCATGCACAGCCTGCAGGTTCTCACCTGATGACTATGCATCACCCGAAAGTATTGTGGTCCTTCTTCCGTCTAAAACTTTGTGCTATACGGGAGTGAGATCACTTCTTTGGGGAACCTGGTTTTTACAAACCTTGTTCCATCCTCGATGCTTGTGCCCGGATAAACTCTCCTTCTCATCTTAGAGACAGGGAAAACCCCCCATCCCTCCAGTTTCTTTAAAACGTCCTCATCGTCCAAATGAGCAGGCAGGTGCATTAATGAAACCACATAGTCTCTATTTTTCAGTTTTTGTACCTCACAGTTTTTCCCTTTGATGATTAGTCCATCCATCAGCTCCTCCGTGTCTTCTTCTTTCTCCAACGTCACCTCGTAGTTATGCATTTATTTAGGTCGAACCGCCAAGATTTTTCCAACTCCTATTTTCTCTGTCACTGCTTTAATAATATCCTCTGCCTTTGCACCTCTCACCTCCGTTAAGTCCACTGTAACTGTTGCTTCTTTTTCGGGCATACACTCTTTTCATGTTTTCTTACCTTGCTTCTTTATCCTTTCCATGCCCATCTCGTCGTCTTTGTTCCAGTCCAGTTTCATTGCCAGTTGATGTTCCTCCTACCATTTCTGTGGTCGATGCCGTTAATCCATCCATTTTAACCAAAAGAAACGCTTAACCCCCCCAAACAGCAAAAAGCTGTTGGGAGGAAAAACTCAAAACAAACTAAAAAAATAAACTTTATTTAAAGACAAAACTAACAAAAATAAAAAAACGAAAAAAGGTGAGCCTGTCTCACCTACTGCAAACTTAAAACTGCCAACTCACTTCCTGTTGCTCACTAGCTCCCTCTAGCGTGACCAAGGTGGTATGGCCGTAAGCGAAAGCTGCTTCCAAGACCTGGCTTTTTGAAGACAATCAGAAACACTTTCAGACTTTCTGAAGAAGCACAGAGACTATTTCAGGCATTTTTAAGAAAACCAGAGACTTTTTCAGGCTTTTTCAAGAAGCTCAGGGACTTAGTTTTTTTTGTAAACTAAAAAGCTTACAGCACCTGGTATTCCCAGGCGGTCTCCCATCCAAGTACTAACCAGGCCCGACCCTGCGAGAACGGGCGTGACCAAGGTGGTATGGCCGTAAGCGAAAGCTGCTGCCAAAATCGGACTATATAAAAGGTTAAAACATTAGTGAAGTAAACTAAAGAGCTTACAGCACATGGTCTCCTATCCAAGTACTAACCAGGCCCGACACTGCTTAGCTTCCGAGATCAGACGAGATTGGGCGTGACCAAGGTGGTATGGCCGTAAGCGAAAGCTGCTGCCAAAATCGGACTATTTAAAAGGTTAAAACATTAGTCAAGTAAACTAAAAAGCTTACAGCACCTGGTATTCCCAGGTGGTCTCCCATCCAAGTACTAACCAGGCCCGACCCTGTTTAGCTTCCGAGATCAGACGAGATCGGGCGTGACCAAGGTGGTATGGCCGTAAGCGAAAGCTGCTTCCAATACCTGGCTTTTTGAAGAAAATCAGAAACACTTTCAGACTTTCTGAAGAAGCAGAGAGACTTTTTCAGGCTTTTTCAAGAAGCTCAGGGACTCTTTTTTTTTTGTACCAGGTGCTGTAAGCTTTTTAGTTTACAAAAACGGTTTACATCGCGGCTGGATGACAGATAAATCTTTATAATGTGTTGAGTTTAATAAAGACACGGAACTCTCAACGATAAAACGCAATGAACGTGCGTCACTTCTTCTTCTGCCCCCGGACCACCCAAGAGGTACCAAGCTCCACCCACAAAAATACTGTGTGAAACACAGTAGGCTAAATGATGGTCTACGGAAAATACAAATTTAATTATCTTATTAAAATTCACGATCAGGATTTTACTACCTCAGCCTCATCTTGAGCCAGGAAAAACCCTGTAATACATCCAGCATTCGACAAGTATATATTGTGTATATATATATATATATATACGTTAAGCCGATACACATTATCATGTTGTAAATATGACAACATCTGTACTGCAAACCCCTCCATGTTGCATGTTGTTCTTGACATAACTACCAATGAAACATCATTGCCATAGAAACCAATGCAGATATTCCGGAAAACGAAAGAGCAGCACGGGACACACACAATGGATCTGAACAGATGCAAAACACAATGTGGACAGTCAATACTTTTAGATCAGACTCCAAAAGGATACATAAATAATCAGATTTGGACTGACAGTGTGAACAGATGTGTCTTGTGAGCTTTTTACCCTTGTGTGTGTGTGTGTGTGTATACACACACACACATACATACATGTGCAATAGAAATTATTCAACCCCTGTTACAAATCAGGTTTATTGGCAAAATGTACAGACTTTCAGCTGTTTGCAATGAACAAATCAAACAAAATTGCAATAGCTCAACACAACAAATGTTTCAAGTGGTGTCCTCAAATTTAACTGAAAATACAACTTTTAATGACTTATGCAGTTTCAAAATTATTCAACCACCTGAATAGAATCCCTCACAACAGCACAAATCTGCAAAAAGGTGTTGTCTCTTGATGCAACTAATCAAGGGCTTCATTAGTTGCACCAGGAGTGCTTGAGCTAGAACACATGAAATATCTGAACTGGCTAGTTTTACTGAGTGTCACATTTGACTGCATGTTAGAAATAAGTCAAAAGTATGGTCAAAAAAGTTAAGAGAAGGCATCATTGCCCTTCACAAACAAGGAACAGGATATAAAAAGACAGAGAAGGCACTAAATGTTCCTAGAGACACCGTTGGAAGCATAGTTTGCAAGTTCAAAGTTAAAGGGCACCTATTATGCAAAATTCACTTTTACATGGTCTTTGAACATAAATGTGTGTTGGCAGTGTGTGATCGAAACCACCCTAGAATGATAAAAATCCACCCAGTGTTTTCTTTTTACAATCTCAATAAATCATAAGCACTGTCTCAGAACGAGCTGTTCTAAGATTCGGTGCAATGTGACGTAGAATTGCGCAAGCCCCACCGACGTGGTTTGATTGACACTGTGGTTTTGGCATAGACCCGGCCCTCGGTGATCTGACAGCCGGTGTTCTGACGAAGCGAAAGTGTGCTGCCTCGTCGAAAAATGCTACCGTTGCGCGAATCGATCACAGAGAATTAATATTATATGAAATACAATTATAATACAATTAGATATACAACATAGCTACTGTATACTGTAGACTACTGTTTATATTTTTAAAACGGTGTGAAAAGTAAAAATTATCATCAAATATTCATCTTTGACTTGTCAAAGCACACCTTTTAATACCTGTTCTATCTCCCTGCAGCATATATTTTCTTGTTCTGGAGCCATCTTCTCACATTTGCCACATAAGCACCTGTGCGACAAGTAATGTAAACATGACGCAACAGGTCCCTCGCATAAATGTAATTTCGTTTGTACATAGCAAACGTTATCACAGTATCTGTGTTTGTAGTTTCAAAAAATTGCGCCAACGTTATCACAGTTTGTGTGTTTGTGTGTCTGTGTGTGTGTTGCACATCCATAATTGCAAAGGGGACGTGATTACATCTCTATAAGTACATACATGTATCAAATAACCGTTCCGAGATGTCCTGGTCCATTCTCATTTGTGTTTCTTCTGCCGGAGTCTCTTCGTGATCTGGGTCTGATTCCGGTTCAAACATGTACGGCTGAATGCCATTCAAAACAGCGGGTCTCTCACTCTCAGCCATTCTGCTTCTACCGATTGTTTATTGCCATAGGTATGCAAGTTACGCCCTCACCAAAGGCAGGGCAGGGATATGCAGCTCATTTACATTTAAGGTGGTACACACCAAAACAGCTCTTTTTAAAACAGGCCCCAAAAATGACATTTTCAAATGGTTATAATGAATTAACTGTGGGGATTTTGTGCTGCAACTTCACAATTACATTCTGGGGACACCCCAGACCAATATTACATCTTGTAAAAAGAGGCATAATAGGTGCCCTTTAAAGGAACAGTGGTTACACTACCTGGACGGGGCAGAAAAAGGCAGCTATCAATGGCTGCAACCAGATTTCTGAGAAGGCAGGTTCAGAAAAACCCTTGAGTGACTGCAAAAGACTTGCAGCAAGACTTGGTGGCAACGGGCACTGAGAGATCAGCTGTACAGTTAGGCGCGTAATAAACTACGTTGTGTAGACTATGTCATAACTAGATGGTGGCGCGCACAGTCGCAGCGACCCAGAGCTCCCTCTGCGATAGTGGCTTTAGTAAATCTATAACCTACATGCGAACAGAAATCTTGCATCTGAAAGACTGTTGTTTTGGGCGTCCACCTAGTGATTCTAGATATTTTCCATGGGAAATTATGATGGACAATGGGATAAAAGGAAAGATCAACAGACCCACGGAGAGGCGACGCAGGCGGAGATGTGAGATGAAGCAGAAGCGGGGTAAGCGAGCCGGCATCCACGCTATGGCATGACGATGCCCGTACAAATCTGCCATGCCCAGCATCTTCCTCGCAAATGCCCGCTCCCTTGTTAACAAACTGGACGACGTAAGGTTGCGGATTACCAATAACCGCTTGGATTGCTGCATCACGGTGATAACTGAGAGCTGCATGATAACATCCCTGACCTAACCATGGAGCTAGCAGGCCGTTCCCTCTATCGTGCAGATCACACAGCCAACTCTGGTAAGTCAAGAGATATAGGCGTGTGCACATCCATCCATAACAGTTGGTGCACAGACACTATTGTCATTGAGAGACATTGCTGACTGGATATAGAGTTCCTGATGCTGAAAGGCAGGCCTTTCTATCTGCCTAGGGAATTTTCATATGTTTGTTTCACTTCTGTCTATGTGCACCCCAGAGCCAATGCTAAAACAGACATGGGTAAGCTATATAATGTCATATGCAAGCAGCAAAACAGACACCCAGAGAGCATATTTATAGTGGCAGGGGATTTTAATCACACTAACCTGAAGACAGTTCTGCCCAAATTTTACAGGAATGCGAACATTAAAACAAGGAATAACAAAACACTGGACCAGGTGTATACAAATGTTCCCAGAGCTTATAAAACCCAGTCTTCACCCCATATCGGACAGTCTGACCATCTAACCCTGCTCCTGACACCAGCCTACAAGCCCATCATCAGCAGGATCATACCTTAGATAAAGACACTGCAGATCTGGACTGCAGAAGCCTCCTCAGCTCTGCAGGACTGCTTTGATGACACCAGGTGGGAGCTCTTTGAACATATAGATATTGAGCACCATACATCCACAGTCCTCTCCTATATCAACTTCTGCATGGACATTGTAACAACAGAGAAGCAAATTAAAGTGCTCCCCAACTAAAAGTTCTGGTTTAACAACAGGGTAAGGGAGCTGCTCAGAGCTCGGGACACAGCGATGAGATCAGGGGATAAGGGCGAGGGGCCAACCTAATTAGAGGCATCACATGTGCAAAGCGGAAATACAAACAACGCATTGATAACTTCAATGACAACAACCCCGTGCAATGTGGCAGGGTGTAAAGAACATTAATGGATACAAACAGAGCAACAGTAACCCCACCTTAACTGATTCCTCTCTCCCAGACCAGCAAAACACCTTCTTCGTCCGTTTTGAAGACTCCAGCTACAACAGGGGACCGGATTCACACATAAGCATCACCTCCTCAGGGAGCGACCAGCCACTCACTCTCCTGACCTATCAGGTAAAGAGGGCACTACACAATATGAACTGCAATAAAGCAACAGGGCCTGATGGAGTTGCAGGACGAGTGCTGAAGGAATGCGCTGACCAGCTCGCTCCGGTATTCACTCGCATTTTCAACCTGTCATTACAGCAAGCCATAGTCCCCACCTGTCTGAAAACCGCCACTATAATCCCTGTACCCAAAACCTCAGCTATCACAAGCCTGAATGATTACCGGCCAGTGGCTCTCACGCCAGTGATCATGAAATGCTTTGAGAGACTGGTACTGCCCAACATAAAGGCCCGCATTCCTCCTGATCTCGATACAGGATTAACAGATCCACTGATCCACATCTCCGTAGCACTCCACACAGCCCTTACACACTTGGAAACCCCCAACAGCTATGTTAGGATGCTATTTATTGACTACAGCTCTGCATTCAACTCCGTCAACCCAGACAAATTGATTAACAAACTACAAACACTGGGCCTGGGAGACCTTCTCTGCCAGTAGATTAAAGATTTCGTCACCAATAGACCCCAGCGTGTCAGGATCAGCCATCACACTTCCTCTAGTATTATTCTCAACAGCGGCGTCCCACAGGGCTGCGTCCTTAGCCCAGCCCTCTATTCACTCTTCACCCACGACTGCACTTCCTCACACAACTCCAACACTCTCATCAAATTTTCCGATGACACAACCATACTGGGACTCATTTCAGAAAACAATGAAACAGCCTGCAGGAAAGAAGTCCAGAACCTGTCAACTTGGTGCACGGACAACGACTTCAATCTCAACATTAAGAAGACAAAAGAAATAATAATTGACTACAGAAGGAACAAAATAAAACACAACGGACTGTGTATCAACCGTAAGGAAGTGGAGAGAGTGGCAACTTTTAAGTTCCTGGGAGTGCACATTGTATAGGATCTAACCTGGAGCGAGAATACTTCCAATATCATTAAAAAAGCCCAACAGAAGATGTTTTTCTTGAGGACCCTGAAGCGCAATGGGCTCCCTCAGGAACTTCTGACGCGCTTTTATCGCTGCACAATTGCAAGCACCCTGACATACTGCTGTACTGTGTGGCACTCCAGCTGCACAGCAGCGGAAAGAAAAGACCTGCAGCGGGTTGTCAAGACGGCTGAGAGAATAATTGGCTCCACCCTACCGAACCTGAATGAAATATACTCAACACGTCTTCTCACACGGGCCACAAACATCAGGCAGGACACCTCACACCCCAGTCACTCCCTGTTCACCACCCTCCCCTCAGGCAGACTGAGAACCCCCAGCACACGCACAAATAGACCCTGGAACAGCTTCTTCTCCAGAGCTGTGAACATATTACAAAAATCATACGCACACCCATACATACAAACATAGATACACACATCTCTTACTCCTTCTCACCCTCTCAGTGCAATCGGACTCTGTGCAATAACTGCTGTGTTCACTGTTTTTAGCTATTTTTATCTATTTATTGAGAATATTTGTATATATTTTTTTTAATCTTTTTACTCCATGCTCCATCTGGAGAGGATTGCTCCAACAAAATTTCGTTGTGTCGCATACAATGACAATAAAGATCTATCTATCTACTGACCCAAAAGCACAAGAAAGCTCGGCTCCAATTTGCTCAAAATCAAATAAATAAGCCACAGCAAATTTAGGATTCTGTTCTGTGGAGCGATGAAATAAACTAGAACTTTATGTTCCTCTGGATCAGCGGTATGTCTGGAGGAAGAAGAATGAAGCATATGCTGAAAAGAACACACTGCCTGCAGTTAATCATGTTGGTAGCTCTGTGATGCTCTGGGGGTGCTTTACATCCTCTGGCACTGGAAATCTGCAGGGTGTGGAAGGCAAGATGGATTTATTGAAGTATCAAGAAATCCTAGGAGAAAACGTCATGTCGTCAGGAGAAAGCTGAAGCTTGGGCATCATTGGACCTTCCAACAGGACAATGATCCCAGGCAATCCTCAAATTCCACCAAGGCTTGGTTGCAGAAGTCCTGTAAGATTCTACAGTGGCCAACATTGTCACCTGACTTGAACCCCATAGTAAATCTCTGATGGTATTTGAAGGCGGTTGTGTTAAGGAATCAGACTCACAAGACAGAGATTAGTCAATCAGGAAGTTTATTTGGACAACAACTGAGAAGGGTGAACTGGAAGCAAGTGAGTGGGAAGTGCAATGATGAATTGGAGAGTGTGGTGCTGGCAGTGAATGGAATGCATTTTCTTACAGGAATGTGGATGGATAGATGAAGGCGTGGAAGGATGGAATGCAGGATAGATGGAGACTTTGGAGACACGGAGGGAATCACACGAAGGAGAAAGGGGACAAGACGCTAGTGATGTTACGTATGACACTGAAGCTTCGATGCGCGTATCACACATGCGACACAATTTCTAGTGAAGCCCCGTATCGGGGAGTATATTGGTTTCCCCAGAGTCACGTGATCGATGACAAATGAAGCCTCACTTTCTGTCCAATCACGTGCGCGTTTCGCTTTGTGTGTCAGAAGGCTCGAACTCCAGATCTCATTTAATGAGTCATTGTGTGCTCAGTCTGGTTGATGGGTGTTTCAGGAGAGTGCTGTACTTTGAAAGTTAATAAATATAATACATTAAATAACCAAAATGTATTTTTCACTACTTAGGCTATTCTTTTTTCTTTTGTCTTTTTGTTTTTGTAATATCTTTGCACTTTTGATGCGAGAGAGAGAGAGAGAATAGGGCCTACATTAAATCTTATTGAATCTTATAAGCTTATATTATATTTTATTGTCACACTTTAATGGGAAAATGAATTTATTTAATGAACAAATCAAACACAAACATGTAAGGCTTTATTTGTACACATAACATTAAAACTATGGTGTGTGTTGTGGTTGCTTCATCTGCCAGAGCTTCTAACACAGGCTTCTGGCTGATTTATTTTAAATAAGCACCAGATGGCGCTGTTCCTCGACACTCTCAAAGCTTTGAATCTTTTCCCGGAACAGTCAGGGGAAAGCCTCATTGATTCACGAGGCTTCATTTCCCCATCCCTACAAGATGCTGGAGAAGTCAGGTAAGTCGTTGTAAGGTGAATAGTCCTTTTCATACGAACAAGACCAGACAGTGAATTATGGTGAAATGTGTGTTTATGTACTGGCAGTGACGAGTGTGATGATGAGGTGCAGCTGTGTGTGATTAGAACTCAGGTGAGGGAGTGTGCTGTGATTGGCTGGTGAGAGAGCCTGGCAAATCTGTAACAGGTTGCAGCACACAAACCCTAGAATATTACTGATCTGGAGGGCATTGCTCATGAGGAATGGGCTATGGCTGCGTTTACACTTGGCATTAACATGCAACCTGCATCTGGATGTTGTCCACATACACATTGAAAAGACAAGTGTAAACGTGCTTCTGATCGCAATGTTATCCAATCAGCGTGTCCTGGTTTCGGAGGTAGTCGAGGACGCATTGTGATCAGAACTCAGTGTAATGTAAACACAATCCAGCCATCCTGCTGCATCCACAGGTGGACATCACACAAAACTCCACCCACTGTCATTATTTCCCCACCATTCTCCAGGAATTACTGCACGTAGCTATGTGGTTTTGCGATACAGTCGAGTGCGAAGTAGTTGCTTTCGCACCCTAAAGTTGCAGAACCATTAATTTTCTGTAAAGAACGCACATTTTTCCCACAGCTAGCAACGTTCTCAGATACGTTTCTCTACACTGTTTCCATCACAGCATCTATCCACATTATTAGTACTCGCAGCCTGTTCATTATCCTCATTTTCCGAGATTTCCTCATTTTGCGAGAAAAATGTACCCCGACTGAAAACTGTTTTTAAAAGAAAACCCACCAGTTCAGGTCGACTTTGCACCGGAGCTATTCTTTTTTTTTTTTTCCGCGCAGGAATGTGAGATCCGATCTGTTATCCAGATACAGAAGCTACTTGATGTGGACAGGTGTAAACGCACCATGTCCTGATTGGCTTAGGATCCGATCTGCTTGATCGGATCACGGTGAAACGCAATTGTAAAAGCAGCCTAAGATTCCTCAGAAACACTGCCAGAAGCTGGTGTCTCGTTTGCAGCAGGTCAAAACATCAAAAGGATGTTCTTTTCAGTACTAAAGATGCTTGCCAAGAAGGGGTTGAATATTTTTGTGACTGCAGAAATCATTAAAAGTTGCATTTTCAGTTAAATTTGGGGAAACCACTTAAAACATTTGTTGTGTTGAGCCATTTCAATAACTTTTGTTTGATTGATTTACTTTTGTTTTGCTATATATATATATATATATATATATATATATATATATATATATATATATATATATATATATATACATACACTGTATATAGCCCTTGTTGCTTGTCAGTCGTTGTTTTGTAGATGGATTGTTTCTCTACTCCTGTGTTTTCTGGTTTTCCTGTTCTTGCCTTGTTTGTGTTTTTCAATAAACCCCTCACATTTAGATCTGTGTTTCTGCCTGCCATCTCATCCACTCCTGCTTCAGTACAATTGTTCTAAATCATTTTGTCACACATACAAAAGTTTTTTTTTTTTCAGATGATGTAACGGCTGTCATAAAGTCTGTATCATAGAATAGTAACTTGTCATTCACTGAATGAATGAATCGATAGCTTCTGAACCATATACATTTTCTTCCATAGAAGCGTTAATAAGAGGGTCGAGTTTATGCCTGACGTAAACGTAAGCGTGTTGTGAAAAATCATGTAAGACTTTTTTGTCACGTTATAGATCAGGTGTGAAACTCCGCTCCTTGAGGGCCACTTTCCTACAGAGTGTAGCTCCAAAACACCTGCCTGGAAATTGTTTTTAATTAAGGTTGGAGCTAGGGGTATGACACCCCTACTATAGATAATTTATCATCAAGCATTTATCAACACAAGACTTCCAAAAAGCACAAAACTTTTATTATTTATTAATAAACAGTTCATTCATATTTTAAGACAAGGCAGTTCATGTAAAGTGAGCTCTTAAAAGGGAGCAAAGATTTGGAATGAAAGCAGCCCATGTTGGCTCACTGGTGTACCCCCCTGAAGAGACCACAGATCCGCCACATATACAGAGAGAACAGGGGAAACTCATCTGCGAGAGTGAATGCTTTAGTTTCCAGCTCGATCACGAGCTCCTGATTTACATTACAATTAGTGTCCTGTGCAAGTTGTTCCAGCAGCCAGAACACATAGAAGGAATTCTGATAGTGGATCCAGTCCATCGGATGCTGCAGCTCCTCTCTGGATCTCTGCAAGAGACAAAACATTACCATTATTTAGCCATTATATACAGTATGTACATGCAAATGTATGACAGCATCATTGTTTATCAAGCCAGATTACTATACAGGCTTATGGTCACATAATGATGGAAAAGTTTGTACTGTATATAAATTAAAGTTTAATTGATTGCAAGATTGATACTCCTAATGATAATGCTTTTATAGATCACTTTTACAAACGAGTAATTTATATCCAGTAACTTGTTTCAGACAAAAATTGGCCAGTTAGCAAACTTTGGTTTTGTCTGTCCACAGATATCATATTTTTGCAAACTTCAGACGAGTAGTATCCACACCACCAAACTGATCTTGTTAAATCCTTTACTGCAAACAAGAGAAGACTTAAGAAGGGAAACTAATCAGGAGGGAACAGGGGTGTATTCCAGAAAGATGGGTTAATTTACCATCAGATTAACCCTGAACTCTGGGTTGATTAACCCATAACCTGCTTACTCGGGGTATGTCGGTTCCAAAACACCTGTGTCGAGTTAGTTTAATCAACCTACTGCTAATAACCTCAAGTTAATGCGCGTGCACGGCGAACATATAAAGGCATTTTCAATGGAACGCCGAATTCAGGAGTCACCATGGAAACTAAGGGTGAAAAGTTGCGTGCCGCCTACTTCTCCGAAGCAGAGTTAGAAGTTTTAATGTTGGGATATGAGGAGTTCAAGCCCATTATAATGAAAAAAAGCAATACAGCTGCATATGCGAGGGAAAGACAATTGGCTTGGCAAAACATAACTGAGAGAGTAAATGCGTACGTTTTTTTTATTATTACATTTTAAATATGCTTGCCTTTCTTTTGTTAATTTGCAAAGTTGAACAATTGTCTTTTTGAGCATGTGGCATGACTCGACGAGCATTTACTTTTCTCTACATCAGTTTCTTAAGAATACAGTGCAATGTATATTGACAAGAAATTTTTAGGCCTCTTGTTTTATAAGGAGTAATCCTTCTGGAGCCAAAAGAACTCTTTCCCAAGTCAAAATGAAACACAAAAACATTCTCCAAAAAGGTAATATTTTGTTTTAACTTTTGTAAGATCAATGTCTTAAGTTACTTTTAAAGTATTCTTCCTATATAGCTAATAGAAAGAAGGCTGAGGCCCGTCTAACTGGCGGGGGTCCACCTCCACCTCCTCTCACCTCATCTGAGGAGTTGGCTCTCTCACTTAATAAAGGTCGCCCTGTGGTTGATGGTATTCCAGAGGGAACTTCGTCAGACTTAGCTACCTCCCACAACAACTCAAGTGACTTGGTACAATGTAGGTATACCATATAAGTACTTATTATTATTTAGTCATACGTTTGGACAAAACGATCATTAACTCTTGTCATTAGGAAGAAGGCTAAATGCTTCCCAAATGCAGTCATTGTTTCACTTGTGCATTATGCATACATATTCTATTTTACAGCATATGCTGTATACAGTAATCGTTTTTTTTATTATTGCATGTTCCTAATGCCTTTATTCAGTGTCTGTCATACTTTAGTAATTTACACATTGAGTATCTTTTTTTTTCTTGCAGTTGCTGATGGACGCATTGTATTATTGGATCCTCCTGAAACCACACAGTCTGTCACAATTGTTAGTGATGCATTTAAAGAACCAGTTGCTTTTAGATCTTTCACTTTGTCTGCCAGACAAAGTAACCTTGCATATTTCCACTCTAGGATGATGATGATGAAGAGACCACATCTGCTGTGACAGAGTTAGAAAGTGCTGGGAGACCCACAGAGGTATGATGCATATACTGGACAATGCATAGCTTTTTAGATGGAGTGAAAAATGTGTAATTTGTCCTGTGACAGAATCTAGCTGGGGATGTACATGCAGATGATGGTCCATCTACCTCTACACATAATCTTAGCAGTGTAAGAACTTGTCCCTGGTTGTCCTTGTTTACATAATGTTACTATGTGGCAGATTTTCTTCTTTAACCATCTTATTTACTTTGCCTTCCTAGTTGTCTGCAAAGGAGCTGTATAAGGTCCATCTATTAAGGCAAATTAAAAAAACTGACATGGAAAGGGACCTTATACAGCTTCAGACAAAGGAGAAAAGGCTGGCCATTAAAAAGGACAAACTTGAAATAGAACTACTGGAGCATCGCCTTAAGGTGAGAATCATATGTGAACATGAATCTGTTATTTCTTTTTGTGTGTGTATAAAGCAATAAATACAAATCTGTCATGTCTCTTTTATTTCAGGATATAAAGAAATAGAACACATTAAATAAAGTGATTTTGAGAAATCATGTCTCTAAGCCTTCTGCCATCTCTGTGGTCTGCCAGATTCATTGGGTGTTGTTCTTGGTCATCTTCATCAGGACAGGGGGGATGCCTCTCTCCTCTTATTGTGGCAATGTTGTGAAGTACCACACAAGCAACTGTGATGTCACATGCCCAATTTGGAGTGACCCTGAGCCCACGCAGACACTGAAACCTCGCCTTCAGAATGCCTATTGTCATCTCCACCCTGGCCTGTGTTCTGCTGTGAGACCGGTTGAAGCGTGTCTGTGGTCCAGGCTCGGGATCAGGGTAGGGTGTCATCAAATAGGGGAGGCAAGGGTATCCTCTGTCCCCCAGCAAGTAACCATAGAAGTGTCCTGTAATGTTTGAGGTGTTTTGTAAATGTAATAAAGACTACAAGCATTTGTCTAACAAAACGTACCCTGTTGAAATTTGTTGCACAGAGATGACTCTCTAAATATTCGGGCGTCATGTACAGACCCAGGCCATTTTGCCTCAACATTAGTGATGAGGTGGGTTGCATCACATATTACCTGTGGAGAACAATAAGTTTATTAGGCCTATTTGTAACACCAATATTAAGGAGGCAAAATATAGCTACCTGCACGTTGATGCTATGCACAGACTTCCTATTAACATAGTCTCCCTCATTGATAGATGGAGCTTTAATAGGAATGTGGGTGCCATCAATGCACCCAATCACGTTTGGGAACCCTGAAATTAAGATTAATTACAAATTTAAGAAGTTTGTGTAGCCTTTGTGTGTGCAGTCAAAATAAACCTATTAAGAAATGTAATTTAATTGAAGTAGATAACAGAATTTCTGAGAGCAAACCTGCAACCCTGTAGAATTCTTCTTTAATAAAGCGCACAGGTTTATGGCCAGGCAACTGTACAAAAGTGTGTAGAAACTGTTTCAGTGCCATGCATACTGTACGAACGGCTCTACACACTGTTGCCTTTCCCACATGCTCCTCATCACCCACATTGTAGAGAAAACTCCCCGTAGCGAAAAAGCGCAGAGCAATACAAATAATCTGTTCGGCGCTAAGCGCTGACCCGCGATTTGTCGCGTTTGAGATGTGTGGTTTTAGTAGGTTTGTTAAATAAATTAACGACTCCCTAGAAAAATGATAGCGTTCCTGCAAATATTCGTTAGGATAAGAAAATACATCGATACGTGGTCTTATCACCCTCTCACGGCGGAAAAACCCTCGTATAATCTGTGCCTCTACGTCCACAGGATCCTCATCAAAAGGGCACGCCATGCTCGGAAACCTCTCTGAAACAAACTAACCCTGCAACATAACCTGCTCCGGAGCAGGTTATCCTCAGAGAGTCAGTTGCTATGGTTACTTACATAACCCGAAAGTTACCTCCGTTTTTGGAACCGAAAGCAGAGGTTATCCGCTTACTTACTCCTAAACTTACCCGGGTAAGTCACATAACCTGCTTTCTGGAATACCCCCCAGGTGGATTAACTCAAACAATATTTAGATAACAAGGGGGAGGGATCAGACAATGACAAGAGCACATGGCCCAAAATAACAAAACACCCATGTGCATAACAAGACAGGACAGGCATGTGACACTTCCATTTTTAAACGGGTAAAATTGTAGGTCTACTAAATCGTAGTGTCAGAAAACGTAAAAAAATCAGGTTGTCTCCTTGACAACCTGTCACATCTCCCTGACAACCAGCATAGTTGATACCGTTTGCTCTCTTGATAACGAAATCCTGCTATTAAAATAGGCTTTATATACTTTTTGTCTACACGAGCTTTAATATACATTGTGCACTTACCGTCAGAAGACCTCTAACGTTATTGATCACCCGTGGGTCACCTAATTTATTTACATAGACCGCATAACAACAAAGCGGGACATGATTGACAGCCGGTATACTTTACAAATCTGCTTTCAGAAGCACTGTATCATAATGGGGATTATTTTAGCAAACTAGATGACTGTAGCCATGTCAAAAAAACATACACCAATTTTTTGTTGTCCAATCTAAGAGAGTGACAAAAATCTTCAATGCCTGCATGGTTATGCTGCCCAAGCAGACACAAATTTTGTCAATTTCACATCCATTTTTTTGTGGAGCAAATTTTGTTGCCTGGACTTGCCTGAATCAGAGAAAACCAATGAGAGATCCATCTCTCACTTGCCATGTGTCTTAAACAAACATGTGCAAAACGCTTAACACCGTTCCAACTCCCTATTTTAGGTAAATTAATTTCTGCGTTTTTAAAATACTCAACACCGTACTATGTTGATACACATTACATAGCCATTTTTATGAGGCCCATCAAATACAAATTACAAAAACACTATTTTGTATTTCAAATACATATTTAACATAAATGTATCAAAAATACTGTCCTTGTCTGCCTGACGTATACTGGAATATATACCCCTTATAGTTTATATTCCTCTGTTCTACAGGAGAAGTTTGCAAAGCCTGCCAGATATACATCCCCCAATGCAGAATGGATGGAGGATCGAGGGGCAATTCTATGCAGTTCATTGGATGACCACCAGCACCAAAAAGTGTCTTGGAGCTTGTGCATTGCCAGTGCAAAGCATTACAATGTGTGGGGGGAAACTGCACATGTAGAAAGCACCAGCTTCCATTCACAGGCATGTGTCTAAGTAGGAACTGCTTCAATGCTGTCTAAGGACTAGACTTGTAGTCAAGACCACCTAAACCGAGACCAAGACACTACCAAGACCAGAAGGTATCAAGACAAGACCAGGACCAAGACCAAGACAGACCAAGTCGAGACCAAGGCCGAGACCAAGTCGAGACCGCAACGGATTGAAGCGCGCGTCAGGTGTGCGCGAGCCACACGAGAAAACTCCGCGCCACTGATCGCAGCGGCAACGAGCACTTTGATCACTTGATTTAAAAACACATATCATGTATAGTTTTTGATGTATTAATATTCAGGTAAAACATATCAGTGACATGATGGATTTTAACTTCATTCAGGAGATTTTGGGTAACTGCACAACTGACAGATGACTTTGAGCGCACCGTTTAGCCTACATTGGTTGCATTTGAAGGATGCGAAATAATAATACTGTTGCTTTGTCGAACGTTGTGTCGTCGTGGATATTGTAGTATTGTATTGCTAAATCCCCCGACCACTATGTCGGTCTGAGACAGCGAGACCTAGACAAGACCGAGAGGTCCGAGACCAAGACAAGACCAAGACCAAAGACCGTCAAGGCCGTGATCAAGACTGAGACCACGTAAAAGTGGTCACGAGACAGGTCTCGAGACATACATCACTACTAAGGATGCAACACACAACATTGTGAGCGTGCAGCCATGGCCTAAGTGCATCTTTAAAGAACATGACACTGATAAAGGTAATCTGGTTCAAGTTCATTTTTGTCTGGTGTTAATTCACTAAATAGCCCTAGTTAGCCGTTGATAATCTAACTCAGGGGTTTTCAAAGTGTGAGGCGGGCCTCCCTTGGGGAGCTGTTTAAGTCAGCTGTGTTGGAGCAGGCAGATGTCTAAAACAGGCAGGACAAGGTGTAACTTACTCCTGGAGATGTTTGGGAAACATTTCGCAGTACATAAGCTTCACTTCGAATAAGATAAATTCAAACAGCTAGTCTACACGGAAGGGCCTGAAAGATGTAAAAAAAATTCAATCTTAATTTTATCTTCTTCTGGACTACAAAAAACCCAACTTCAGCTTCATAGTCAACATTTCAAGACAAATGCAAATATGCTCTTGCTAAACTCTAAACAACAATAAAACAAAACACACAGTTAAATAAATAATTAGCTTGCGGTATCCACAGAAAAAAAGCTAATCCTTCCATACTAAGTTACTTCAGGTGCTAACGCTAGCCAACTTGCCATATACTACATTTAAACCGACAAATAGCTTAACATTACCCACCTGTGTAGCATTCGGTACTTTACTTGCATTAGTTGTACAAATACTGATAGCGGTAGCTATTTTGATGGCGAACATATGCCAAGACCCATGCATTCAGACTTTTTACAATATTTCGGATAATGCTAGTGCTAATCAGTTGCCTACCGTTTCCGCGATATGTGGTGTAGCCAAAACAACAGAGAAGTTACTTCCTTTTGGAGACGGAAAAAAAGTCAGTTCATTATTTCCTGTCTGGCAGCAGAGCTGACTTGAGAGCGGAGCCTGCACCGAAAGCGAGTTCAGAGCGGCGGTCAGTTCACATCCGGGTCTTCGTGCACCAGTTCAAAAAATGACGTGATTGGCCAACTCCAGTTGACAAGGTAACACGAGCTTTGATTGATTCTTACTCCGGCTAAATTTTTGTGATTAGCTAGCGAGATTATATCTATGTTATATTTTTAATGTGCAACAATTGACGTTGGAAACAAGCAGTAATGTGCTCAGCAACAATTTATATAGCCAGTTATAAAACAAAAATGAAACGGTTCCCTCTATCAAATCGAAAACTAAAGGAGAAAAACAGACTTGGCCCACTGCCTATATGCATTGACGTCACTTTCCCACTGGAACAAGCCCCCCCTCTACCGGACTGAGTGTCAAAACATCCAGTAAAATAGCTGATTTTAATAGGGGAAGCTGCGAAAACATTTGTACAACTAATGATTATCATCTTACATTAAAGGCAGTTGGACTCGACAGTGACCCTTACAACTTACCTAAGAACCTAGGATCCATGGACATTGGCATGTGGCTAGAAATCGTTTTTCCAGACATTTATATGTACCTGATTTCAATGCTGGGGAAATACAATAAGCAAAGCCTGAAGGCAAACAAAAGCCTTGACGTTTGGCCCTACAAGGCGGGATTTTTTTGAGAAATTAAAGTGACAAGAACACCAATAAACATTCTGGTTATATGTGGGCAGGTACGTACAAATATTTTTTGTCTATTATAAAATTGTATCAAATAAACCGTAAGCTGCTGCTTCCACTTACTAACGTTATATATTTGTGAACGTAAAACAGTCAGAGGCTGAATGAGCCCCCATTGAAACTTTGGATAACTGCAGAGAAAACAGGGAAAGTTTTGACAGGCCATTGTACATGTATGGCAGGATTTGGAGAGACACGTAGCAGCACTAATGTTTGCAGTTATGTCTGGAGTGAGGATGCGGGATGACACACCATGTACTTGACTGATCGATTGCTCCTGTCTGCCTTCCTGCCTGCTGTGAGTTTGTTTGCGTCGAGGCTGTAAGCTCTACGCCTCGTATTAGCTTTGTATTTCTTTCTGTTTTGAACCATCATTTACTATCATTTCTAGTTGTTTATATTACTAAATATAGTTTACCCACCATCTCAGATTAACCTTACATCGCTAGCTTCCGTTATTGTTAGCACAGCACGCGTGTTTACGCGCCACCCGCGCTCATTTATTTATTATTTATTTTCTCTCGCGCGCCCGCGCCTTTGAGTTCATAAAAGCCCAGGTAAGAAAGAATCAGTCAACACAAACGGTGAGTAATGTCTTGTCCTGTTATTGTCACCTGTGTTACATGTCATATGTTTAGTATAGCCTTCTCCGATGGCAATATAGGATTTATTTGTGATAAATGCAAGGAGACAGTCAGGCTGACGGAGAAGATTTCAGAGCTAGAGACACGCATCCAAACTTTAATTGAGGATAGTAAGGATAGTACTAGAGCTTTAGATACTATTTTGGATGCGCCTAGCATAGTGAACTCTGTACATGATTCGGTTCCGACTGAAGTAGAGCCCACGCAGCAGGGCAGATGGGTGACCGTGAGAGATCGCTCTAGTCGCGGATTAAAAAACCACTCTTCCGTTCCGATTACCATAACAAATCGATTTGCCCCACTCAGTGAAACACCCACTGAGAATTCTGTTGATTGTGCCCTGGTAATTGGTGATTCGATCACACGGAACGTGAAAATAGAGACACCAGCCACCATAGTCACATGTTTGCCGGGAGCCAGAGCGCCTGACATCAAAGCAAATTTAAAAGTGCTGGCTAATGCTAATCGTAAATTCTCTAAGATCATTATTCATGTCGGCACTAATGATGTTCGACTCCGCCAGTCGGAGATCACCAAAATTAATATTAAAGAGGTGTGTAAACTCGCAAGTACGATGTCAGGCACTGTAATTTTCTCTGGCCCCCTTCCTGTTCGCAGGAGTGATGAGATAGTTAGCAGATTGGCCTCACTCAATGGTTGGTTGTCTAAGTGGTGTCCGTTGAATAATATAGAATTCATAGACAATTGGAAAAGTTTTTGGGGCAAGCCTGACCTGTTGAAAAGAGATGGTGTTCATCCCTCCTGGGATGGTGCTGCTCTTCTCTCTAGTAATATGGCACATAGTCTTAGAGCTAAAACATGACAATCTGGGGCTCAGGTCAGGAAGCAAACAGACTGGCTAAACTGACCGTCTGCTAGCGGCCTCGCGTCACCAAGGTCAGATAAATCCCATCACATAGAGCCTCTTTCACCTAGATATCATCATATAGAGACTGTGTCTGTTCCCCGAATTTGGAAATCCAAAAAACGTCAGGTAAAAAATTTAATTGATGTTCAACAAATAAAAAACAGATGTAATACAGATGAGCAAATGATAAAGCTTGGGTTGCTGAATATTCGATCCCTTACTTCAAAATCGCTCATAGTTAATGATATGATTTCAAGTTATAATCTAGATGTGCTGTGTTTGACAGAAACCTGGCTAAAACCAAACGATTACATTACTTTAAATGAGTCAACCCCACAAGATTACTGTTATAAACATGAACCTCGTCTAAAACGCAAAGGGGGAGGTGTTGCTGTAATTTATAGTAATATTTTCAAAACCACTAAGAAATCTATTTTTAAATATACTTCTTTTGAAGTGTTGGTGCTTAATGTAAAAATATATAGTGTAAACGATAAATCACGTTTGAGATTTCTGCTGGCTACTGTATACAGGCCACCAGGGCACCATAAAGATTTTATCAAAGAATTTGCGGACTTTCTATCAGAATTAGTATTGGCTAACGATAAAGTACTAATTGTTGGTGATTTTAATATACATGTAGATAATGAAAAAGATGCATTGGGATTGGCACTTAAAGACATTGTAAACTCAATTGGAGTTAGACAACACGTGTCAGGACCCACTCATTGTCGTAATCATACTCTAGATCTAATATTATCACATGGAATAGATGTTGATGCCGTTGAAATTCCGCAGCAGAGCGATGACATCTCAGACCATTATCTAGTCTCATGTAAATTACATTTAGCCAAGGCTGCAAAGCCGAATCCGTGTTATAAATATGTTAGACCTATAACTTTTGCCACTAAAGATTGCTTTATCAATACTCTTCCTAATAAGTTTCATCATCTCAGCATCCCGGATAGCTTAGAAGAACTCGATAGTGCAACAGAAACTTTTAACTCTCTCTTTTCCAGCACTTTAGACGCAGTTGCTCCGTTGCGCTTAAAGAAGATTAAAGAAAATAGTCCAACGCCGTGGTACAACGAGCACACTCAGGCCCTTAAGAGAGCAGCCAGAAAAATGGAGCGCAACTGGAAGAAAACAAAACTAGAGGTATTTCGGATTTCATGGAAAGAGAGCTTGATTGCTTACAGAGAGGCTTTAAAAGCTGCTAGATCTGCTTATTTTTCAACCCTATTAGAAGAAAATAAACATAATCCTAGGTATTTATTTGAAACAGTGGCTAAACTAACGAAAAAGAAAGCTTCAAGCACAGAAGTTTCCAAGCAACACAGCAGTAATGACTTTATGAACTTCTTCACTTATAAGATTGATAATATCAGGGACAAAATTATAACTATGCAACCGTCTACTACAGTATCGCATCAGGGAGTGCATTGTAGTCTCCCTGAGGAAAAATTGTATTCATTTGTTGCTATAGGAGAGGAAGAATTCTGCAAACTCGTTAATTCATCTAAATCTACAACTTGTATGTTAGACCCTATACCGACTAAGCTACTGAAAGAGATGCTTCCAGAGATCATAGATCCTCTTCTTAATATCATTAATTCGTCTTTGTCTCTAGGATATGTACCAAAAACCTTTAAGCTGGCTATGATAAAACCGCTTGTTAAAAAACCGCAACTTGATCCTTCAGAATTAGTCAATTACAGGCCGATCTCAAATCTGCCTTTTCTGTCAAAGATATTAGAAAAAGCAGTATCCTCACAACTGTGTTCCTTTCTTGAAAGAAATGATATCTGCGAGGATTTTCAGTCAGGATTTAGACCGCACCATAGTACTGAGACAGCTCTCATTAGAGTTACAAATGATTTACTTTTATCGTCCGATCGTGGTTGTATCTCTCTATTAGTGTTACTTGATCTTAGTGCTGCATTTGACACAATTGACCACAACATTCTTTTAAATAGACTGGAAAACTATGTTGGCATTAGTGGAATTGCACTAGCATGGTTTAAATCATACTTATCTGACCGTTATCAGTTTGTAGCAGTAAATGAAGAGATGTCTTATCGATCACAAGTTCAGTATGGCGTACCACAAGGCTCAGTACTAGGACCGCTGCTGTTCACTCTGTACATGCTACCATTAGGACATATCATTAGGAAACATGGAATTAGCTTTCATTGTTATGCCGATGATACTCAGCTGTATATTTCTTCAAAACCTAACGAAACTTACCAATTCACAAAATTAACGGAATGCATAGCTGATATAAAAAATTGGATGACTAGTAATTTCCTACTACTAAACTCTGAAAAAACAGAGATTCTAATTATTGGAAAAAAAACTTCCACACGTAATAACCTAGAATACTGTCTAACACTTGATGGCTGCTCTGTTAAGTCTTCGTCGTCGGTTAGGAACCTGGGTGTGCTCTTTGATGGCAATCTTTCATTTGAAAGTCACGTGTCTAGTATCTGTAAAACCGCATTTTTCCATCTTAAAAATATATCTAAATTACGACATATGCTCTCATTAACAAATGCGGAACAATTAGTTCATGCTTTCATGACAACAAGACTAGATTATTGTAATGCCCTACTGGGTGGTTGCCCCGCACGCTTAATAAATAAACTACAGCTGGTCCAAAACGCAGCCGCTCGAGTTCTTACTAGAACCAGGAAATATGACCATATTAGCCCGGTTCTGTCAACACTGCATTGGCTGCCTATTAAACATCGTATAAATTTTAAAATATTGTTGATTACTTACAAAGCACTAAATGGTTTAGCTCCGCAGTACTTGAGCGAGCTCTTAACGCATTATAGTCCTTCACGTCGATTGCGATCTCAAAATTCGGGCCAGTTGATAATACCTAGAATATCAAAATCGACTGTGGGCGGTAGATCCTTTTCCTATTTAGCACCAAAACTTTGGAACAGTCTTCCTACCATTGTCCGGGAAGCAGACACACTCTGTCAGTTCAAAGCTAGACTAAAAACACATCTCTTTGACCTAGCATACACATAATATATTATAGACTTCTATAATTCAATGTTAGGCTGCATAGATTAGGTCAGCCGGAACTGGGAACACTTCCCTTAAATCCTGATGTACTCGTTACATCATCATAAGAAGAATGGCATCTACGCTAATTTTAGTGTCTTTGTTTATCCCGAGGTTTTCCCGCAGCCGACCGGATCCAGGCCGTATCCAGATCTGACTAGGAGCTTTGCCTGGACCCGATGACAACGCAGTGCTGAAGTGCCAACTAGCCTCTCCCTATGGAGGATCCCTTTCCCACTCTACAGATAAAATGTTGTGATTCCGGTTCGCGTACCCACCCCGAAGTGATAAAATAAAACAAAATTCTGTATCAAATTACAGTTACTGTAAATCCGGCCTCTAGTTCATAAACGCCAGAGGAGAACTGGCCCCCGACTGAGCCTGGGTTCTCCCAAGGTTTTTTTTTTCTCCATTAGGTCACCTGATGGAGTTTTAGGACACCAGTAGGTCACTTGATGGAGTTTTTCGGTTCCTTGCCACTGTTGCCTTTGGCTTGTTCAGTTGGGGATATTCAAAATAATTAACCAAGCATTAATACCATTGATCAGCCTTACCAAACGTGGATGTTTTTTCACTAAGAAACAAACATTGTTATGTTATTTGATTGATATTGTGAAGCTGCTTTGATGCAATTTATATGCGGCACCATAAAGATTTTATCCAAGGGAATTTGCGGACTTTCTATCAGAATTAGTATTGGGCTAACGATAAGTACTATTGTTGGTGATTTTATTATACATGTAGATAATGAAAAAGATGCATTGGGTTGGCTCTTAAAGACATTGTAAATCAATTGGAGTTGTCAACAGTTGTCAGGACCCACTCCCACTCATTGTCGTAATAATACTCTAGATCTAATATTATACATGGTATTAGTTGTTGATGCCGTTGAAATTCCGCAGCTGAGGATGCATCTCAGACCATATATCTAGTCTCATGTAAATTACATTTAGCCAAGGCTGCAAAGCCGAATCCGTGTTATAAATATGTTTGACCTATTACTTTTGCCATAAAGATTGTTTATCAATACTTCTTCCTAATAAGTTCTCTTCTCTCGCATCCCGGATAGCTTAGAAGAACTCGATTGTGCAACAGAAAACTTTTAACTCTCTCTTTTCCAGCACTTTTGACGCAGTTTGCTCCGTTGCCGCTTAAGCAAGATTAAAGAATTTAGTCCAACGCCGTGGTACAACGAGCAACACTCAGGCCATTAAGAGAGCAGCCAGAAAATGGGAGGCAACTGGAGAAAACAAAAACTAGAGGTATTGGATGTTCATGGAAGAGAGCATGATTGCTTACAGAGAGGCTTTTAAAAGCTGTAGATCTGCTTTATTTTCTAACCCTATTAGAAGGAAAATAAAACATATCCTAGGTTATTTTATTTGAAACAGTGGCTAAACTAACGAATAAGAAAGCTTAAGCACAGAAGTTTCCAAGCAACACAGCAGTAATGGACTTTATGAACTTTCTTCAATTATAAGATTGATAATATCAGGGACAAAATTATAACTATGCAAAAACCGTACTACTTCAGTATCGCATCAGGAGTGCATTGTAGTCTCCCATGAGGATATAATTGGATTCATTTGTTGCTATAGGAGAGGAAGAATTCGGCATACTCGTTATTTCATCTAAATCTACAACTTGTATGTTTAGACTTTATACCGATAAGTACTGAAAAGAGATGCTTCCAGAAGATCATTAGTTACTCTTCTTAATATTCATTAATTCGTTTGTTCTCTGGATATGTTCCAAAAAACTTTAATCTGGCTATGATAAAAACCGCTTGTTAAAAAACCGCAACGTTATCTTCAGTATTAGTATTTAACTGGCCGATCTCAAATCTGCCTTTTCTGTCAAGTTTTTAGAAAAAAGCTGTATCCACAACTGTGGTCATTTCTTGAAGAAAGTATTCTGCGCCCCAGGATTTTCAGTCAGGATTTAGACCGCACCCATAGTTCTGAGACAGCTCTCATTTAGGAGTTACAAATGATTCGACTTATATCGTCCGATCGTGGTTGTATCTCTCTATAGTGTTACGTGATTTAGTGCTGCATTTGACATCAGTTGACACACATTCTTTTAAAATAGACTGGATTAACTATGTTGGCATTAGTGGAATTGCATAGCATGGTTTAATTAAATCATTCGTATCTGACCGTTATCAGTTTGTAGCTGTGAAATGAAGCCGTTGTCTTATCGATACAGTTCTGTATGGCTTACACCAAGGGCTCAGTATAGGACGTGGTGTTCAACTCTGTACATGCTACCATTAGGAAATCATTTCTTTAGGAACATGAATAGCTTTCATTGTTTTTGCCGATGATACTCAGCTGTATTAATTTTTTTTTTCCTTCAAAACTAACGAAACTTACCAATTCACAAAATTTAACGGAATGCATAGCTGATATAAAAATTGGCAGATAGTATTTTCCTACTAACTAACTCTGAAAAAACCAGTGATTTCTAATTATTGGATAAAAACTTATCCACACGTAATAAACTAGAATACTGTCTATCACTGGTAGGCGCTCCTGTTAAGTCTTCGTCTGGAGTGAGGATGCCGGATGACACACCATGTACTTCATTGCCATGTCAGTGGCTTCAGCCAACACAAACCAAATTTTTCTTGCTGTTCTGAACTGTTGTCTATAGATATGACCAGCCCCAGAATGCAGAGTAGAAAGGTTTTTGAATCCAGTGGAAGAGAACGTGTTCAGCGAAGCTACGTCAAGGAAGTCAGGGCACTGTGACGCTGTAGATATGCCTAAACCTACGGGAAAATAAATCGCAGACTTTTTGAATAAACTCAAGGATGCAAACCCAAGAGCGCCGTGCTCTCTGTAACTTCAAAACACTCTAATGACTTTGTCCATTTAACTCTTAAAGATGGCTATCCTACACCATTTACACACTTATCGCTTACCAACATGAAAATGGCATTCGAAAGTGACACCATCTTCCCCTGCCAGTGGTTTGGGTGTTTTGGCCACAACTTGATTATGGCTATTTCTAAAAAATCAGTGGGTGGACCCGGCTGTCAAGCCTGTAGACATTTAGTGCAGGGATTTTCGAGAAGCTGAAAGAGAGCTCAGGAATAAACAAGTGGCCTTAAACATCCCTCAGAGTTC
This sequence comes from Meda fulgida, assembly GCA_030578275.1. NCBI lineage: Eukaryota > Metazoa > Chordata > Actinopteri > Cypriniformes > Leuciscidae > Meda > Meda fulgida. The sequence goes on along the minus strand of CM060635.1, from coordinate 29,571,498 downwards.
GATCATCCATGATGTAGTCACTAGATGGGGATCGACACAGAAAACGCTGCAGAGATTTATTGAACAATAGCAGGCGGTCTGAGCTGCACTGGTAATATTGCGAAATTATATTGGATTTTACGGTAATTGAGCAAAGTTTTAAAAATCCTTGATCCACTTGATGACCAACTGATACTTTGGCTTTAGAGAATAGAGTAACGCCTGTCAGCCTCGAGGCCAGTGCTAAGTCACATCATCTCACACATTCTTGAGGTGAAAAATGAAGACAGTGCCCTCACCAAAGACCTGAAGTTCCCTTTCAGTCGCTCACGTTCGAAGTGACGTCGACGTGGCGACATAATGGGATCACTTCAGGGAGCCCTATCAACTTCGAGTGTTTACAGAACAAGCCAATGAACGTTGGCGTGCGTGAAACGCGTCACACGCTCCACCCGCAGCGCGGGTATAAACAGGAAGCGGGCGCACACACTTATTGTCTTTCGCTTCGGAGCCGAGCTTTGTTTGACTCTGAGTTCTACAGACCGCTGCACGTTCTATATAACGAGAACTAGAGGGAGAAGAAAACGTCGGCGCGATCAGCGGTGGCCGCAAGCATTTTTCTAACCACAACTGCTGTTTTCACAGCATTGTTTCTGTGTGTGTGTGTGTCGGTCTCGTGGGCGTTCCTCAACCCGATTACACCGCGGCTATCCCTGGGTGCTTCAGCACTAAAAGAGTTTTATTTCTTTTCTCTGTTTGTTATTTTCAACTAAAAGAGCAACACAAGCATGACCCTGCGTCCTTTTCAGGATGTCATTCCGCTTGTGCGTTTCTGGGAGCGGTCGTTCTCTGGCACCAGCAGACGGCCACCATAGTTGCCTCTCGTGTTTGGGCATTCAGCACGCTGAAGCAGCTTTTGTGAATAATTCATGTTCTCATTAAGGGAATATGACTATGGCAGCACTTAGATCAAGACTCGCTTACCTCACGGGAGGTGCAGTCCCCTCGCCTATCACCAAGATCTAGTGTTTATTCTGGACCTCAGAATAAACCTACTTTTGCGCATGGTCAGGGTGATCTGAGGATTACCGTGAGGGCTTCCCCAACGAGGCGATCTCCGCGAGCCCCACACGCCTCTCAAGCGCTGCCGCCGTTGGAGCTTCCAAACGAATGCACTGGTCCTTCTCATGGACGACCAGCCGTGTCTTTTGGGGCCCCACCTGACGATCAGATGTCGATCGCAGCATCGGAGGGGGAGCTTCAGTCCTCTGGAGATGAGGATTCGGCTGCGTTACCTCCCTCCGGAAGTGTGGTGTTGCCCGAGTCAGATCTAGAATGGGCGGCTATGCTTTCCCGGGCCGCCGAGAAGGTCGGGCTTGTGTGGAACCCTCCACCACGTTCCGAGCCTTCCCGGTTGAACGACTGGTATCTCGGGGCGGGCCGTGCTGGTTCTCAGCGCTCCGCCCCAGTGCCATTCTTTCCGGAAGTGCACGAGGAGCTTACTAGGACATGGAAGGCACCGTATAGTGCCAGAAGCCGTCCTAGTGGCTCCTCCCTTCTCTCCACCCTCGACGGCGGGGCAGCTAAGGGGTATGTGGATGTCCCCCCGGTGGAGCGTGCCGTCGCGATGCAATTGTGTCCGGCGTCTGCTTCCTCCTGGCGGGCAATCCACACCTCCCATCCAAGGCATGTAAGTTTTCATCCGGTCTTGTCGCGTCCAAGTCAGTGTTGAACTGCGTGAGCACCCTCAGACGCAGAACAGCGGCACCTCTGAAACTATTTCAGAGGCTCCTGGGGAATATGGCGTCTGAAGCCGCGGTCACGCCGCTCGGATTGCTTCATACTGGGCAAGCATGTACTGGTCCGTACGGACAGCACTGCGACCGTTGCGTACATCAACCGTCAAGGTGGTCTACGCTTCCGCCGCATGTCACAACTCGCCCGCTATCTCCTCCTTTGGAGTCAGAAGCATCTGAGGTCACTTCGTGCCGTTTATATTCCGGGCCTGCTCAACCGTGGAGCCGACGAGCTCTCACAGCAGCAGGTGCTACCGGGAGAATGGCCACTCCATCCCCAGGTGGCCCAGCTGATTTTCAGGCACTTCGGGACCGCACAGATAGATCTGTTTGCCGCCCCGGACACATCTCACTGGCAGTTGTTCTATTCTATCCACTTCCTGCTCAGCTGCTGTTCGGACGCTCTCGCTTACTGCTCCGCGCTTTGCTCTATCGCTTTTATATTTTTATATTTTATCTCCTTTTATCACCTAATTTTAACTTCAGCAAATCAGCACAGTGCTCAAACGCTTGGATTACTACAAAAAAAGCTGAATTATTTTATTCGACCAGCCTCCCACTGAAAGCTTACATTCCGGGGAAGAGAAAACACAACTGCCTACATTCATAAGGATAAGAAAATGCCTCCTCTGGAATCTACTTGCTGCTCTAACTGCCACAGACTTCTACAAAGGATTGCAGTTCTTGAAACAAAGTTAATTGCGGGACCACCAAACCAGACGGAATACACAACAGAGCTTCGTCATGGACGCCCTCAGCATACAGTCGGTGAGTCCCATGAATCTCATGCTCCTCGACAGGCTATACTGAGTGTAGAGAAACAAGCCGACCGACTTACAAATCGATGGTACAAACAGGGAGCGAGACCCAAAGGCACTCGAGACATCAGATTGTCACGAGCATCACATATTGCTGCAGTAGCATCCTCTACCCCAGATACGGCTCTGGCAAGGATTGCAAACACTGGTCTCCTACCACCGCCTATACATCTTGAGAACAGATTTGAAGTATTAATGAATGAGGAATCCCCAAATTTGATGAATGTGATCGAACACAGACTGAATCAGCCTGTAGCTAACACTGATGCTAACTGGCGCACGAGGTCGAGCAGACAGCGGCACTCAGCTCAGAGCGCAGCCGGACCCAGGACTCTGATAGTGGGCGACTCCATAATCAGAAATATTAGTAGCAGGGATACAACAACATGCTGCCTTCCACAAGCAACAACTTCTGATGTAAACAGAGAACTTCAGAACATTCTGATGAAACATAAGACTGCAAATCGACTCATCATTCATGTGGGGAAGAATGATATTCATAAAGAGCAGTCGGAACTCCTTGAGAAGGATTTCAATGAACTTTTTGAAACACTTAAAAGACTGAAAGTTCAAACATTCATCAGTGGACCACTCCCAGCAAGAGGAACAAACAGGTTTTCACGGTTGCTTGGGCTTAATACATGGCTGCAAAAAACCTGCAATATAAAAGGAGTGAACTTCATTGACAACTTCAATCTTTTCTGGAGTCAGAGGCAACTGTTTCAACGGGATGGCCACCACTCAAACAAACTTGGTTCAAGAGTGCTAAAGGACAATATCTACTTCTCCCTCCGTCATCCTTCTGCAATGTGTGCCAATCCACTCAACCTGAATGGCACACACACCTAGATACAGAATGAATGACCACAGGATTTCACTTTCAGCACCTGAATGGGCATGCGGTTGACACGTCACACAAGGACAATGATAACACCACTCAGCCATAACAACCTCTGCTCACGGAAACAATCTCAGCTGAGCCCTGCCCACAGAGCTCACCACAGACAGACTGTGACATACTAGCACTGCTCCAAGATTCAGCACCCAAGGACGACTTTCTGGAAAACAGTGAGGGAAACCAGGACAGCATATTACAGCCTCCAATAACACCAGAGCAACAGCCCCTCTCACCAGACACGTTCTCCATCTCTCCAGCATCTCCACTTCAGTGCTTCTCAGAGAAAATGGAACAACTGGTGTATGCTGGAACTAGACTATCCCACTCTTTTGCTGCAAGCCCCCAGATACCAACCAAAAAATGGCAGGCCCCACAACCACCAAAGCCTGCAGGCCCAGCTCGCCTTCCCCCTCCTCCTGTGAGAGCTCTTCGGCCTCTGCCACAGTGCCAGGGCACACACCCTCCTCCAGCGGCTCGAGGTGAACCAAAAACAACTGATACCAGCACTCAGTGATATGTGTCGGGTCCCCGCTATGATAACAATAACTTTATCAAATGTTTACAGAACAAGCGGGAACCCAGTGTGCCTGTATCTTTATCTTTCTCTATTGCTGTTCGATTACATGATAGAAAGTCTAAGGTCTTCAAAAGCAGTACAGCAAACCCATCTAATCTGGTGCCTATTACACGCCAAACTAAGATTGCTGTGGGGACAAAAGTAAGTCTGTTAAGTTAGCACTTTTAAACATCTGCTCACTTAAAAATAAATCACTTCTAGTCAACGACTTAATAACCACATACAACCTAGATTTTATGTTGCTAACTGAAACTTGGCTAGAAGACAGCACAGTGCAACAGTCCTCAATGAAACAGCCCCTCCTAACTTTACTTTTATGAGTGTCTGCAGAGCTGTTAGAAGAGGTGTAGGTTTGGCTGCTCTTTTTAAAGTTGTCTATCAATGTAAGCAAATATCATTTGGGAATTACCCGTTTTTCGAATATCTGGGTATTGTGTTAAAAGGTGCTCCACGCATTTTACTTATCACTGTTTACAGGCCTCCAAAATACTCTCCAGCCTTTGCTGAAGACTTTACAGAACGTCTCGGTTACGTATGTAACCCTCGTTCCCTGAGTAGGGAACGGAGACGTTACGTCGGATGACGATGAATGGGGTTTCGCTTAGAACACCTATCGACTTCGAGTATACAAAAACGAGCCAATGGCAAAGAAATGCCATGGTTCTGCGGAATTTGCATGACGTAACTCCGCCCCACCTCGTGGGTATAAAAGGAGGACGCCGGCAACATGCAGTTATGTTTCTTTGCTGAGGAGCCAAGACTGAGCTCAGGCGATCCCCGCGGTACAGCGGAAGTGGCAGGAAGACGTAACGTCTCCGTTCCCTACTCAGGGGACGAGGGTAACATATGTAACCGAGACGTTCCCTTTCGTTGTCACTCCGGGTTACGCCGGATGACGACGAATGGGGTTATCAGTCTAATCACGCCACCTTCACAGCTGTCTTCCAGTACCCTGCGTAAATCTGAGCCCTTGTAAGACTTGTAAGGATGAAGGACTCCTATTTAACACAGGAATACCAAGATACACTGGGAAGCATATCCCATAGTTTGGAGGAAATATGCAATTAACACCAACCCAGAGGGAGTGGCATTTGGAAATACACATATGACCCGAAGGAAACATATGGAGAATACTGAGGTGTCCAGCCGCAGGTGGAAAATTTCAACCTCAGGGGTGGCAAGGTGGCTTGCCAAGTGAAAGACACATGCTCAGAGAGGCTTACAGTGGAAATACACGTGTGGGGGTAGTAGCTCCGGGGAGGGACCATGCACACGGGAGGCACCTAGCCGACGCCCAGGCAATAGACACTGACGCTAGCATCAGGGGTGCTGGAGGAACTCAGGGCTTGCGGAGAAGCTCACCTGAGGAGAATATCGCACGTATCCAGTCCGTGGAGTGGAATGGCGAGCAAGCGAAGACACCTGAGCGGGTCCGGTACTAGCTAGTTGAAGCGAGTACATGAGAGGACACAGGCTCCACTCGGAGATTGTAGAATCTGGCGAATGTGTTCGGTGTCGCCCAGCCTGCAGCTCTGCAGATGTCTGTTAGCGAGGCGCCATGCGCTAAAGCCCAAGAGGATGCCACACTCCGGGTGGAGTGGGCAGTCACAACAAGGGGGCACGGTCGACCTTGCTGCTGGTATGCCAAAGCAATGGTGTCCACTATCCAGTGAGACAACCTCTGCTTTGAGAGAGCCTTTCCCTTCAGCTTCCCACCATAACAGACAAAGAGCTGGTCTGAGGTCCTGAAACACTGCGTCCTGTCTACATAGGCGCGGAGAGCGCGTACTGGACAGAGCAGTGCAGAGGCTGGGTCTGCCTCCTCCAAGGGCAGCGCTTGCAGGTTCACCACCTGGTCCCGGAAGGGAGTGGTAGGAACCTTGGGCACATATCCAAGCCGGGGTCTCAGGATCACGTGAGAGTAAGCCGGCCCGAATTCCGGGCACGCTTCGTCAACGGAGAATGCGTGCAGGTCCCCGACCCTCTTGAGAGAGGCCAATGCAACCAGGAGCGCTGTCTTCATTGACAGGAACTTAAGCTCCACTGATTGCAGAGGCTCAAAGGGAGCACTCTGCAGGGCACTTAGAACCACTGAGAGGTCCCAAGAGGGAACGAGAGGAGAGCGAGGAGGATTCAGTCTCCTCGCCCCCCTCAGGAACCTGACGATCAGGTCGTGCTTCCCTAAGAATTTACCTTCCACTAAGTCGCGGTGTGCGGCAATAGCGGCAACATAAACTTTGAGGGTGGAGGGAGACAGCCTTCGCTCCAACCCATCTTGAAGGAAGGAAAGCACGAAACTGATCGAACACCTCCGGGGGTCTTCTCGGCGAGAAGAGCACCAGTTGACGAAGAGGTTCCACTTCAACGCGTAGGCGTGCCTCGTGGACGACGCTCTAGCGGAAGTGATGGTAGCCACCACCGCTGGTGGTAGGGTACTCAAACCTGCCTCGTCCCGTCCAGGAGCCACACGTGGAGGTTCCAAAGATCGGGACGAGGGTGCCAGAGGGTGCCCCGTCCCTGAGAAAGGAGGTCGTACCTCAGAGGAATTGGCCAAGGAGGTGCTGTCGCGAGGAGCACTAGTTCGGAGAACCAAGTCCGGGTGGGCCAGTACGGCGCAACCAGAAGGACCTGCTCCTCGTCATCCCTGACCTTGCGCAAGACCTGCGCAAGAAGGCTCACTGGGGGAAACGCATATTTGCGGCCCCGTGGCCAGCTGTGCGCCAGAGCATCCGTGCCCTCGGTCAGAGAATAATACTGGTCGCAATGGGTCGAGTCGTGGGAGGCAAACAGATCTATCTGTGCATCCCCGAACTGGTCCCAAATCAGCTGGACCGACTGGGGATGGAGTCGCCATTCTCCGGGGAGGGGCTGAAGCCGTGAGAGCTCGTCGGCTGCACAGTTCAGGGCTCCGGGAATGTAAATGGCTCGAAGGGACCTCAGATGCTTCTGACTCCATAAGAGGAGGTGGCGAGCGAGTTGCGACATACGGCGTGAGCGTAGACCACCTTGATGGTTGATCTACGCTACAGTGGCGGTATTGTCTGATCGGACAAGTACGTGTTGACCCGTGAGCAACGCCCGGAAGCGGTGCAGGGCAAGGCGTACTGCCAGCAACTCGAGGCAATTGACATGCCATAGGCGCTGGGGTCCTGTCCAGGAGCCCGCGGCAGCATGTCCATTGCACATGGCGCCCCAGCCCGTGGTGGAGGCATCTGTTGAGACAACAACATGCCGGGAAACTCTTTCCAGGGGGACACCAGCCCTGAGAAAACTGAGGTTCGACCACGGGGTGAAGGTCTGACGGCAGGTCGGAGTAACTGATACTCGGAGCGTGCCTTGTTGCCATGCCCACCTCGGGACTCGGTCGCGTAGCCAAAGCTGAAGTGATCTCATATGAAGCAATGCGAGCGGCGTCACTGCGGCTGCAGATGCCATATGCCCCAGGAGCCTCTGAAATATTTCAGTGGAACCGCACTCTTGCCCTGAATTTGTCTCAGACAAGTCAGCATTGACTGCGCGCGCTCGCTCGTAAGCTGCACGGACATAGCGACCGAGTCGATGTCCATACCGAGAAAAGAGATCCTCTGCACGGGGCAAAGTTTGCTCTTCTCCCAGTTGACCCGAAGGCCCAGACGAGCTAGGTGCCGGAGCACAAGATCCCTGTGTTCGCAAAGATCTCGAGAGTGAATTAGGATCAGCCAGTCGTCGAGATAGTTCAGGATGCGAACCCCATGAACCCGAAGGGGAACAAGGGCTGCCTCGACGACCTTCTTGAAGACGCGAGGAGACAGGGCTAGCCCGAAAGGGAGAACCGCGTACTGGTATGCGTGCCCCTCGAAAGCAAACCGGAGGAACGGTCTGTGTCGAGGAAGAATGGAGACATGAAAGTAGGCGTCCTTCAGGTCGATCGCTGCAAACCAATCCTGGGGCCGAACACATTCGAAAATGCGTCTGGCGGTGAGCATCTTGAACGGCATCCTGTGAAGGGAGCGATTCAGCACGCGCAGGTCCAGGATTGGTCGTAACTCACCGGTTTTCTTGGGGACAGTGAAGTAAGGGCTGTAGAAGCCGAACCTCATCTCGGCTGGAGGGACAGTCTCGATTGCACCCTTCGCCAGCAGGGTGGCAATCTCTGCTCTCATGATGGGGGCATTGCCACCGACCAATGTGGAGCGGACTCCCCTGTAGCGGGGAGGAGACCGTGCGAACTGAATCGCATAGCCGACCCTTATGGTTCGGGCGACCCAGCGGGACAGACGGGGAAGCTCTAGCCAGGCTCCCAGGAACTGAACCAGCGGGGTCATGCGAACCACAGGCGTCCCCCCGGAGGGGCAGCGAAGCGGAGTAACTGGCCCAGACGTGGACGGCATAGCGGCCCGATGTGGGGGCACAGTTAACACACGCGCCCTGACAGAGGAGGCCAGGGAAGGACCAGCGTTCCGCGGGGGCCCGCTATGCCAGGGGTCTGGCGACAGAGTGGTACAGGGACGAAACGGTCCGTGGACGGCACGCCGTGTCAACCGACTCTGGGACAGAGGGGGACGAGGAGAGCACGGCTTGTGGGCGGCGCTCTGTGTCGTCCGAGAACTCTGTGTGCTCAGAGACGAGAGAATCAGTTCTTTCTGAATAAGAATTCTTCCCCAGCCCTCCACCGGGGAAAGGAGTGGCCCTGCTACCAACTCCTGGAAAGAACTGAGTCCCATCTCTGAGCAGCCCATCTCAAAAGCACCGCTTAACCCGGCGTTTAGAGGGGGGCGGGGCTGGAGAGGGCTGAGGCATCCCCCCACGGTCTTCCAAAGCCAGCCCGGGTGAACGGGCGGGGTTGGAACTGTGGGAGGGCGCCTTCGGCGGTTGGCAGACTGAGGGACCTGAGCGGACGGCGGGGCCGTCGGCAGAATAACCTCAATCTGCTCCCGGGCGGTTGAGAACTGTTGGGCAGAAGTACTCAACCGCACCGCCGAAGAGGCCGACCTGGGATGCGGGGGTGTCGAGCAGACGAGTCCGCCGACATCCTGCACATCAGACCGGTCAGCCCCAGAGTGGTAAACATCACCTGACTCGGAGAGCGCACGGCCACCTTCGTCGCTCGGAGAGCAAGGTCAGCGACGGCGCGCTTTTTGGTAACTCATTAAAGAGCCTCGAGTCAGTCCCGCCCTCATGCATAACCATGAGCATCTGGGCCAGGTAGACCACAGAACGGTCATGGGATGCAATGAGGCGGCTGCCTATCCTGGCACTATAGGATTTCGCCACAGATTAGTGTAGACGAAAAGAACTACAGGCTTCGGACGGGTGCTTAGGATTGCGCCGGGAAGCACTCTGAGGACACAGTAGCATCGCAACAGAGCGTTCAACCATGGGGACCCCAGTGTACCCATGGGCAGCGGCCCCGTTGAGGGGGGAAAGGCGGATGAGACCAACGAGCGGTCCTGAGAAGACACGGGGGTCTTTCAGGACATCGAGATCTCATCATGCACGTCCGGGAAGAAAGATATTGGGGTTTGCCGTGGACGCGGGTCGGCGGCCTTACCCAAAAACCAATCGTCCCAGGAAAGCATGGCCGTCATCTCCGGATCCGACTCAGGCACAACCGTATGCACACCGGAAGGTGGCAGCTGCGCTGAGTCTTCACTTCCGGAAGAATCAAGCCCACCTTGTGATGCTGCTACAGACATAGCATCTTCCTCTGTAGCTTCAACCAAAACTCGCGGGCCACCCGAAGGTCGACTTGCGGGAATCGGAGGTTCACTAGCTGGCACCGTCACACAGGAGGGGGGCTGGGGTCGCGGACAGATAGTCGGCGCCTTGTTCCAGACCGTAACCACCAGCCGAAGTAGCACTCCTCGGGGGAGCGCTAGATCGGGTTGTGGATGAGGGGACTCTCACTCTTGCGAGTTCATTGAGTCTCGACCTAAATGACGCGATGATCATGTTCCCAGAGAGAACATGAATCACCCACGAGCGCTGTACAAGCATGATCAAAGCCCTAACACACTAGACAGCGCTCGTGCCCATCAGAGTCCGATACCAATCTGCCGCAACCACTTTTTTTTTTTTTTTTTTTAATGCACGGGCGAGACGTCTTTAAAAAGACGTGCCGCGTGCAAGCTCTTTTGTGACAGGAGAAAAAAAACTCTGCGATGTTGAAGTGAGCGGGGAGAACACACTCACTGGCAGATCACTGCACAGATCAGCAGGCAATGTGAACTCGCTGCAGATCGCCGTCACACCAACACCGGAGAGAATGGCTCGTCTCGTAGAGTGAAGTCATAAATGGCTGTGGAGTGAAGAGATACTCTTGGCTCCAAAGCGAAAACATAACTGCATGTTGCCGGCGTCCTCCTTTTATACCCACGAGGTGGGGCGGAGTTACGTCATGCAAATTCCGCAGACCCATGGCATTTCTTTGCCATTGGCTCGTTTTTGTATACTCGAAGTCGATAGGTGTTCTAAGCGAAACCCCATTCGTCGTCATCCGACGTAACTCGGAGTGACAACGAAAGGGAACTGTTATCAACCACTTCCTCAGAGTTTGACCGTTTTGCTATTGCTGGAGATTTTAACATTCACATAGATAATGCAGAAACCAATATGGCAAAAGAAATGAAAACTGTTTTAAAAACTTTTGATCTGACTCAGCATGTACATGGACCCATACATAATCGTGGACACACTCTAGATTTACTTATCAGTAAGGGTCAAAACATTTCATCGATTGTTATAAAGGACGTAGCACTGTCTGATCATTTTTGTATTTTCTTTGATACATTGATCTCTCCTACCATTGAAGCTAGATCTGTGTCTGTCAAGAAGAGATGCTTAAATGAGAACACTAGTGTACTATTTATGAAGGCTATATCTTTATCACCAAGCATATCTGCTGACTCTGTTGATTTTCTCCTTGATTCTTTTAACTCAAAAGTTAAGAGTGTAATTGATGATATTGCTCCTGTGAAAGTCAGGAAGAAGAATGGCAGACAAAAAGCACCTTGGAGAAACTCAACAGCAGTGCAAAATATGAAAAGACAATGCAGAAAAGCAGAGCGCATGTGGCGGAAGACAAAACTGGTAGTCCATTATAACATCTACAAAGACAGCATCCATGCTTTCAATAAGGAACTAGGCAAAGCTAGACAGACTTTCTTCTCAAATGTTATAAACAGCAATATAAACAACACAAGCACTCTTTTTGCTACTGTAGATAGACTGACCCCCCCCCCCCCCCCCCAAGCCAGATTCCCAGTGAAATGCTCTCAGAGAGCAAGTGCAGTGAGTTTGCTTCTTTCTTCTCTGAGAAAATCAATAATATCAGAAAGGTGATCAGCTCATCCTTGAACCGCACTGGGGTCAGACAGATCAGACAACAGCCTGAGAAAGTAGTCACTATGTCTGATTTCAAAGAAATTGATGCCAAAATTTTGGAAGAAATCGTACAGCACCTTAAAACATCAACCTGTGCCCTTGACGCACTTCCCACATCTTTCTTCAAAACTGTGTTACACAGCTTAAAAGCAGATCTCCTAGAAGTGGTAAATGCCTCACTTCTCTCTGGGAGTTTTCCGAACTCCCTGAAAACTGCAGTTGTCAAGCCCCTCCTGAAAAGAGCAATCTGGATAAGACCATATTAAACAACTATAGACCGATCTCAAATCTTCCTTTCATAGGCAAGATCATTGAAAAAGTTGTCTTCAATCAGCTGAACTAATTCTTATGCTCGAATGGATACTTTGACTACTTTCAATCTGGTTTCCGACCGCATCACAGCACAGAGACAGCGCTCATAAAGATAATAAATGATATTCGCTTAAATACTGACACAAGCAAATTATCAGTTCTAGTACTACTCGACCTCAGTGCTGCATTTGACACTGTCGATCACAACATACTTCTTGACAGGCTGGAAAACTGGGTCGGGCTTTCTGGGACAGTCCTAAAATGGTTCAGGTCATACTTAGAAGGGAGAGGTTATTATGTGATTATAGGAGAGCATAAGTCTGAGTGGACATCCATGACATGCGGAGTCCCTCAAGGCTCAATTCTTGCGCCACTCCTATTCAACCTGTACATGCTCCCAATTAGCCAAATAGTGAGAAAGAACCAAATCTCTTACCACAGCTATACAGACGACACACAGCTCTACTTAGCCCTATCGCCTAACGATTACAGCCCCATTGACTCCCTTTGCCAATGCATTGATGAAGTAAACAATTGGATGTGCAAAAACTTTCTTCAGTTAAACAAAGACAAAACTGAAGTAATTGCGTTTGGAAACAAAGATGAAGTTCTCAAAATGAACGCATACCTTCAGTCTAGGGGTCAAACAACTAAAAACCAAGTCAGGAATCTGGGTGTGTCTCTAGAGTCAGACCTTAGTTTCAGTAGTCATGTCAAAGCAATAACTAAATAAGCATACTATCATCTGAAAAATATTGCAAGAATTAGATGCTTTGATTCCAGTCAAGACTTAGAGATACTTGTGCATGCTTTCATCACCAGCAGGGTGGATTATTGTAATGGACACTGGCCTTCCTAAAAAGACCATAAGACAGTTGCAGCTCATACAGAACGCTGCTGCCAGGATTCTGAGCAGAACCAGAAAATATGAACACATCACACCAGTCCTCAGGTCTTTACACTGGCTGCCAGTTACATATAGAATTGATTTTAAAGTATTATTACTGGTATATAAATCATTCAATGGCCTAGGACCTCAATACATTGCAGATATGCTCACTGAATATAAACCCAACAGATCACTCAGATCACTAGGATCACATCAGCTAGAAATACCAAGGGTTCACTCTAAGCAAGGAGAGTCTGCTTTTAGCTACTATGCCAGCCGTAGCTGGAACCAGCTTCCAGAAGAGATCAGATGTGCTCCTACAGTAGTCACATTCAAATCCAGACTGAAAACACATCTGTTTACCTATGCATTTACTGAATGAGCACTGTGCCGTGTCTTCCCTTGGCAGAGTCCGCTCTGCCGTCACTGCCTGGTGCTGCCTCCCCAGTGACATTCCATATGTTGCACTGCCCCTCTGGCCAGTCCATATGTGTATTCTCCACGTTGCCTCCCTTCGGGCAGGATGTGGCTTCCGCAGCGTCCCTCTCCCTTGGAAAGGCACGCTTTCCCAGTGTTATCCAAGAGTTCCACTGTGTGGGGTTTAACGGAACAGCATTGAACTCCCTCTACGCAGGTCTTCCCGCCAAGCCAGTTGGGGGTCTGAGAGTCTTCCGTAGGGCGCTGGATGTGGCAGCAACCGCAGCGTTTTCCATGGGATCCCATTACGTCGCCACGTCAAGTCGAACGTGAGGGACTGAAAGGGAAAGTCTCGGTTTCTAATGTAACCCTCGTTTCCTGAAGTTTTCCCGTCCCGTCGCCACGGTTGCTGACCATCGCTGTACGGCCGCCTCAATCTCGGTTCCTCAGCGAAAAACAATGAGTGCGTGCGCCCGCTTCCTGTTTATACCCGCGCTGCAGTACAGAGCGCGTGACGCGTTTCACGCACGCCAACGTTCATTGGCTTGTTCTGTAGACACTCGAAGTTGACAGGGCTCCCTGAAGTGATCCCATTACGTCGCCACGTCGACGTCACGTCTTCCTCTCTCTCCGTCAGGGAACGAGGGTTACATTAGTATATTTCTTTTGTCCTAGCATTCTTTCTTGTGGTTCCCTCTCAGTGACATACCTGACTGAAAGGCTCATTATGCAGCTCATAAAGCAGGTCATTGTCATCTCAGGTGTGAATCACAACATTATTCATGATAATTCACGCTCCCACGCATATTGCCCTTCTAAACAAAAAGTGTTTTACAAAATTTAAATCAATGTATTGTTTTATGTGAATGATTAGGCAGGATGATTTTCAGATTATTTAGAAGCAAAAACTCTAGGCGACAACATCCATTAGTCAAAAGTCTTGTGGACACATATTTAGTATGCGTTTTGTGGCCTTATTTCAGAAACTTACATTTTTAGTTTTTTTAATAACCACGCATAAACATTATTCTCTCAAAAATACAAACATGTACATACATGTTGCTCACATATTATGGTAGCCCTGTTTGTGCTGAATATGGTGTAATTACACCTTTGCCATTAATATGTTTATAAGCAACTGAAAAAAACATAAATATCAGAGCATGTCAAAACATCTCAAGGACCCCAAAAACACCTTAGACCCCTAAGGGTTAATGAAGTCAGACCTTGAGTCCATGTACACTGATGATGCAAAGAAGGTGATGGACGTGACAAGCTTTGTTGATTGTTGATCCCTGGTTTAAGAGCTTTCCTGATCACCTTGACGCCACAGTCAACTGCTGCATTGAGAAAGCCTCAAAACTGACAGAGATGACAACATTGAGTGAGGGAGAGCAAACCAGCACAACAAAAAACAGCGCCAAAGCTTTGCCACGCTGCTCAACAAAATCACCCTCTTCTGCCTCTCGTTTGCCTTGTGGAGGTGAAGGCAGCAGCACCCTGAGCCTGAAGAAAGACTGAAGCTGAGGCAAAAGTGTATCTTTCTGTGCCACTAATAAAATCAGAGGCAGATCCATTGCAGGGGTGGAGTTTGCATGCTGAAAAATTACCTTGCTAGAGCCAGAAGTATCTCTACATTCCTAAAACAAGTGTTCCTTCAGAGAGAGTATTTAGTGCCAGTGGACACATCTACTCACCTCACTGTGCAAAGCGCAAGCAAGAAAAAATTAACATTTTTGCACTTTAATCTGGACTGAAACATGCCAGCCCAGAAAAGACACATAGGGGTTGGTTGAAAATGTTCATTATTGATTCTTTGTAGTGAAGTATTTTTGCTCTTCAATCTATAGTAATGTTTGCACTTTATTCTGTTTGAAACATTTGTTCACTTCATACATGTTTGTGTATTGTTTTATTTATATTTAAATTGTTCCAAGGTTCTTTTTATTATTTGAAAGAAAAGTTATTTTCTTGTTATTAAGAGGACAACACTGAAGTCTTTCTTTTCAAACAGTTTTTCAAATGTAATTCAATACAGTAATAATGCAGTATATGCAATTAAAGCTTCATCAATTAATCACAACATGAACATTTGATAGCGTCAAATGTCTAGCTGTGAGGTTATTGTGCATTTGGGAACGTAGTGGGCACCAGTTATGCTTTATTTTCACATTTGCATAACTTCCAACGTTCTTGTAGGCAGATTACAGCATTGCGTTTGTAAATCTTTTTTTTTTTTTTTAACTGTAGTTTTCCACCTAAATTAAAGCTCAACTGCAGTTTCCGTCGAAATAAAAGCTCAAGGGTTAATCTATTGTATATGAAGAAATTAGGACAAAAGTGTTGCAATGTTTCTATTGTTATAAAGCGCAACCGATTTCAGTGCGTCAGTGAAATTCGCTCAGAAAAACGGAAATGTCACTGGTCCGATTATGTCAGAAGTGCATCGGCATTTGGCATTCTGATTTCCCTTGAATCAAAATAAATTCTCAAATTATGTTGTACTTTAAAATCTTGAATTAATTATATCTGCATACATTCATGTTGGTTCTGTTCTGTTTACCCTAAGGGGGGTTATTGCTGCTCTCACTGCTCTTATCCATGCTAGGCTGCCCAGAACAGAACCATACCGTCAATCCAAACTGTATGCTAAATATCGTATTTGACAATAGTGGTCCTGACTAGGGATGTCAATTTTCACGAATTCCCATGATCGATTGTCGTTTAAATTAACGATCAATAAATTGATTAATCGTTAGCCTTAATACTGCAATCTGCGTTTGCTGCAGTGACATATGGCCAACAGCATGACAGGGTCTGCAAATGCTGCTCAAAACGCAATGTTCCTCACCAAAATTATGAGAATGGTTTTTAATCTGAATAAAGGGCTAGTAAGATTGTAAAATCTTTCGATGTGATTGATAATTAAATTAAATTAATATATATATATAAATATAACGACTAATACAACGCGTCACTAACGCCGCCTCAGATGCATGCTTGTCAGAATGTGTGACTGCTGTGACGTGCTCTTCCAAACGGCAACTAAACCCAATGAATTCACAATGATTTAATAAAATAGTGTTCTCATGTTATGTAATATGACAGTCCCAAATTAATCATCGTCATTATTAGTCGTGCATTTACTGCATGAGCGGTGCACGCTGAATGAATAACCATTGAGCACTTTGCTAGCACGTTATTTAACTCAAAGAAACGCATCCTATTTGACAGTAATCAGATATATACAACATAAACATAATATTAAAATGATATCTGCACAAAATGACGTGAATGCACAAGTGAACTTGAACTAAGTTACATGCCATTCAGAATGACTCATGTTGTGGACACGCTCTTCCTGGAACAACACGACACGCGCGGCAAATAATTAACAATGTTTTATTACAACATTGTTCTCTTTATAATGTTATATAAATATGACAGTCCCAATAGTCATTATTAGTCGTGCATCGCCATTTGAGCTGCGCGCGCTAAAGAACGCACTGCGTCAATTCTTAACCAAATGCATCCAATATGAGATAAATCAGATATAAGTAGGTGCACACAAAATAAACTATTACAACTTACATTTGCACAAAACGAGTTTGTTTAGGATCATTCTCATTCTGAATGTTCCAATCCAATCTGACTTCTGACTTGTAATGCTGCCTGAATCATAATCATACACTTTACATTCGTTGGCCAGAGGAGAACTGGCCCCCAACCGAGTCTGGTATCTCCTAAGGTTTTTCTCTTCATTCTGTCATTTGATGGAGTTTTGGTTCCTTGCACTGTCACCTTGGCTTTTGGTTAGTTGGGGAGATTTAATATTCAACAATATTATTGATCTCTCTTACTTAAGGTGGACAATGACGCAATTTTCTTCTATAAACAAACTTTGTTGTATTATTTTCATGTTATCACTGAAATCTGTATCGTAAAAAGCGCTATATAAATAAAGGTGACTTGACTTTAACCTCGAGCACGAGCAGATCCATTTCCTCTCTGGAGTTCAGTCTTTCCACTACCAAATTCCGTCATGTAAATAGCGAATCTGCCATGGCGTGAGCGCAACTGGCATTTAAAAGGATTGGAGATGAGACTCTGATTGGTTTATTGCACATAAAGCCCGAAACACACCCATTACTCATTAAGAGAATAGGGATAACCCTTTTAGACCATGCGCTGGGCGCACTGACCATTTTTCCCGTTGGATTCGGACACGCCCTAAGTAAACTTGCACCTTACGCTTTAGACCATGCGCTTTGTTACAATTTATTTGTCGTAATTGGACTGTTAACGGACTTTCACAAGAAGTTTGGAGCTAGTAAGCAGCTACATGAGTGAGTGAAAATGGCTGAGCACTACGAGCGAATGAGGCGGAAGAGAGGAACAATTAGAGCCTCAACTACAAAGATTTTAACTTGAATTGAAGAGGAGATCAACAAGGACGACGCGGATTGTGAGAAATTGTGTGAATTTTTGTCATTGTTGAGTACGAGAGAAGAAAACTTATTGGAACTCGACAAGGGCATAGAGGATGAAACGGCGACAGACGAGCTTGAGGAAGAGGTTGAAAGCATGCAGGGATATAACGGCCGTATTATGTCATGGAAAAGACGCGCTACCAGGCTGATTCAGTGCAGCAGCCGAGATTCAACCGCTTGTCAAAGTGAAGTAAGTGCTAATGCTGAACAATTGCATAACAGACAGTCAGTTAAACTGCCCAAGTTGATAATTGACAAATTTGATGGAGAAATAAGTGAATGGCAAGAATTTTGGAACCAATATGAGACTGCCATTCACTTAAATGATGCACTGTGCAAAAGGGGAAAAGTTTACCTACTTAAAATCCTACTCAACTGGAGCTGCAGCTAAGGCGGTAGCAGGGCTTACATTGAGTGATAGTAATTATGATGCTGCAATCATGTTGCTCAATGACAGATTTGGAAGGAAGGATCTTGTAGTGAATACAAATATGTCCAAACTGCTGAACCTGACTCCCCTGAAGAAATCATATGACATTGCAGCGTTAAGACAGCTATATGATGATTGTGAGATACAGATTCGCAGTTTAGAGTCTGCTGACATTCACTGACACTTATGGTAGCCTTCTTTGCCCAATATTGATGCAGTTAGTTCCAAACGATATTGCATACAATTATACTCAGCAGGCTGTCACAAATGACGTATGGAGTGTACCTGAGTTCATGATATTTTTACAGCTGGAGGTTCACAGCAGAGAAAGAGCAAAGCAGTTCACAAGACCCAATTGTGTACAAAAGGATGCCGTTCAGAAACCATTCAATAAGACAGTGCCAGGCAGTGAATCAAGACCGAAATGACTGACTGTCCCATCAGCCGCTGCATTGCACACAGCTTGCTCTACGGTTCCAACGAACTGTGTATTCTATGACAGCACAACCCATAAGTCAGAGCGATGCCCCAATTATTCAGTAGCTGCACGTAAAAATTCTGTAAAGCTAAGGGTGTCACATGTCCGTTCAACAGTTGTCGCCATCATCAGTCTGTGTGCGAGCAAAGTGAAGTAAAGACAGAAATTTCCAGGAATGGATCTGCGGAAATGGACGACCAACTCCTCAGACCTGAGATCCAGATGGTTAAAAGACCAGATTCACTGCACAGCAGATTCAGAAACACATAGCATTGCATTGAAAGTGTTGGGATTGATATGGAGGCAAGATCACAATGATGTTGTGTTTGACCTGCGGAAAGTGCTGGATGTTTTAAAGAGAAAAAAAGAGAGTACTTAAAGTAGTGTCCTTCAAATCTCACCACGTATCTTTGACCCAATTTGTCTTCCTAACATCCTATACAATCCGGGTAAAATGTCTCTTTCATGAAATGTGGGAACGAGGTCTTAACTGGGATGAAGAGCTACCCCCAGACTTAGCTCACAAATGGAAGCAGTGGTGTGATGAGTTGCCGCAGCTACACCTTGTGGCCATTCCCAGATTGTATCACATCTTGACAAACCAGCAAAGTGAGACAGTCAGGCTCCATGTCCTCTGTGACGCGAATGAAAGAGCTTAGTGTGCAGTTGGATATCTGCAAGGCAAGAGTGGACTTTGAGGCTACCAGAGTTTAAATCATTTCCGCACTCAGAGTTGCGCCTCTAAAGAAAATGACGCTACCTCGACTGGAGCTAATGGGAGCCTTGATAGGTGCCAGGCTAGGCCATAATATGTTAAAGACACTTAAGATTGGATGGAGAAAATCAGCTCAGCATGTGGACAGACTCAATGATAGTCTTGAATTGGATATGCAGTTCAGCGCAGAGATGGAAGCCCTTTGTGGCAAATCGAGGAACTGAGATTCAAAGCATCACTAATCCAGAGTCATGGTCACACTGTGTTGGAAAGCACAATCCAGCGTATCTACTTACAAGAGGACAATCTGTTGACAGTTTGATTGATAATCAGTTTTGGTGGAATGGACCTGATTTTCTCCTCTCAATGAATCTCCAGTGGAAATGGAATAGAATTTCCAGTGGAAGAGGTAAATGCAGAGCTCAGATCCAGACTCCAAGTTGAAGTACAGTTCATCAGCACAGACGAAAGGGAGTGATTGATGGCCTGATTGATGTGGGAGAAAGGTTGCAGCAATCAGATCTCACCTTTAGAGAGCAGCACCCATGGATACTGCCTACAAAACACAGCTATTGTGAACTGTTGATTCAAAACTGTCACGACAAAGTTTTGCACGCAGGTGAAAGAGATACACATTCAAGTCAGAGACCGATTTTGGATTTGAAGGGTAGACAACTTGTTAAGCAGATAGTTGGAAAGTGTCCCGTCTGCAAGAGGTTTAAGGCTAAGCTCGCGCACCAGGCCACTGCCCCCTTACCAAGGGATACAGTCATTGAATCTCCACCATTTTAAACCACCGGGGCCGGATTTTGCTAGGCCACTCATGGTGAAGACCAGTAATGGCGTACATAGCACTTTTCACTTGTGCTCTCACTAGGGCCATACATTTGGAACTAGTCTCAAGTCAAAGTACGGAGAACTTCCTTTTAGCACTAAAGCAGTTCATAGCCAGGAGGGGACTTTGTAAAGTCCTATACTCAGATAATGCGAAGACCTTCAAACGAGCAGATCAAGATCTGGGGTCGGTTGCATAAACATAGCCATTATGTTAAGACAGTGTAACCCTGGTTAAATAATTGTTTTACAGATAGTATTTATTTTTATGTAGCTTGAATAGAATGTTATGATTATTCTTACATGTGAAATTCTAAAAGAAATATATATTTATAAATATCTGAGTTCAGTTAAGAGATGAGTATCCACCAATCGGAGAGTTTGGTTGCTGGCTCCGCCCCTTGCTTGCGAATAGCGTTGCGCAGATTAGACGAGAGATGCAGAGCGACAGAGATATCTGATCTGACGACGAGAGTGTGTTAAGATTGAACAAATATAGTTCTTAAACTGTTCAAAGTTCACAAAAACTGAATAAATCAGAGGGTAACTACGAGATAGTGGATGATCCAGTGTGATTGTGTCAATCGGGCACTTCAGAGTTTACGACTCGTGTGGTTGTGTCAGACCGCATGGTGTATTAAGTGTTCACTGCTGACGCCATTTTGGTTGCGCGTGCCTGTGGAAGGAAAAAAAAGAGAAAAAAAGTGAATGGACAGGTAATTGAGTACAATGTCATTTGTTAGGATGTTGGTATGGATATATATGTATTTTATTTGTTTCCTGTGTTATATATTTAATTGTAAATCATTATTGATATACAATATTGAATGCATATTCTGGTCTGTGATCAGGCCAGGTTTTTTTTGTGTGTGAATGTTCTTTCAAGATGGATTTCCCTAATTGATGGCGAGCCTCCCACTTCGATTCTGAAGGATCACGAACTTAGAGGAAAGGACAATTTTTCGTTTCGTTATTTCTACTCAGATAAGTAAGAGAACATTTCCAGAGACTGAAATATTTCATTTCCTTGGGACTGAAACATTCCAAGAGCGCAATTGGGAAAGTTTAACACTGATCAATATTCCCATTGATATTCCATTTGAACTTGAAGAAATTATTTCAGTGGGTTATATGTAATACCACTGGTGATTTGTTTTGTTTTGTCTTTCATTTGTGTTCACTTGAATACATTGGATGTGATTGTGATTATTGATATACGAAAAGTTATTTAGAGGGTGCACCCGGGCGATATATAGCTTATTGTATTTTTTTTTCTGTCATTGTGTTTTGTTATTTTGTGACTGAGGCAAAAAGAAAATACTAAAGAGGAAAAAAACACTAAATACTCAATGTAAAGCTACCTTTTATGGTTCAACTTACCTTTTGTCTCTGACTGTTTCCTAGCATCACCACCACCTCCGTTTACGTATCGTGCAGTCTTCTGATTTTATTCTCCTGGTCCATTAGTGAGTTAATTCCCGCTACACAGTGTCTTAAGTTCTAGTATGACCCACTAGCAGTTAGTCAGGGGCAGTCAGTATTACTTTTCGGTATGAAATTAGGCCAATCTACGTTTTTATGTAACCTATGTTGAGCTATAAACAGTCTAAAAGAAACAAATTTGATGTCTGACTTGTAAGACTAGTCTTAGAGGTTTATGCAACCGGCCCCTGAAGGAAAGGGAATAACTTGGAAGTACATAGTCAAGCAAGCAGCCTGGTGGGGAGGGTTCTGGTAACGTTTTGTGAGATCAACAAAGTCATGCCTTAAAAGAATCTTGGATAAAGCCTCATTAAGTTTGGAAGAGCTAACCATCATCTTGACTGAAGTAGAGGCTGTGCTAAATTCAAGACCCCTTACTTACATTCACAACGAGTTGGACGAACCTCGACCATTAACTCCTGCTCATTTTCTCGTCGGTAATCAATTTACTTCCCTGCCACGCAAGATCGTTGCATCAGTCATTCAGCCAACTGCTAAGAGTCGAGAGACCTTGACGAAAAGATGGAAAATTCCAGTCTCATGTTATCACCAATGATCCTCTCACCATTGTGTAAACACTGCGGCAGAGGCACTGAAGGTTGGAGATGTCGTCCGCATAGGAGAGGATAAGATGCCACAGTAGATGTGGATGATAGGAAAAGTTTAAGGTGTTTTTCTTGGAAGAGATGGGAGGATATTACAATTTATTTGTCTTAATTGATATAGATTTATACTGGGTAATGGTAAATATAAAATTATTATGTTTACTTTAATGTTTGACCGTTTTGTTCTAAACTTTTACAATATATTCAAACAAACTACATTACCCATGAGGAGTGGTACGGGTGACGATGAAGAAAGTGGAGCTGGGAGCATCAGTCCACTAATGGCACTTTTCCACTACACAGTACCAGCTCACCTCACCTCGACTCGCCTTTGTTTGGTTTTCCACTGTGTAAAAGTTGTACCTGTACCTGCTTCCAGATACTTTTTTTCGTATCACCTCCGGCGAGGTTCTGAGTGAGCTGAGGCGATACTAAAATGTGACGTGAAAACATGGCAGACTGCTGATTGGTCAGAGAGAATCGTCACTATTCACTGCATCATCATTGTACGCGCCAGACGGAGTATCCTGAATACCCCCGCCATTTTTAAATAGTTTGGCCAGAGATTGCGTGATATACCCATTAGTAATATTATGGCAACTCGGAAGAATACGCCGTGGTCAAACGAGGAGGTGCAGACTAGGACTGGGGTGGTATAGATTTGTTCTTACCGCGGTTGAAAAGCAAGAAATTCCAGCGCTATTTCGGTAAACCACTATTAGCACCATCCCGCCCACCTGCCCGCCGGCTCAATACATCCCGTATGCACACAAGCGCACACAGGGTGCGATTTGCCAGGGGGGATTTTCCCCCTTTCTGGTCAATGTATCCTTGCCTCTGCTAAATTATTTTTATCCCCCCCCTCAAAGTGATCAGTGCTAATATACTGGCGAAACAGATCACAAAACTTGGGGTTTTAGTAACTATGCATAGTATGCAATAGTACATTGTGTTTAATTTGTTGTTTAATGAGATCTAATATATGTTGTTAGTGGTGAGATTTTTTTACTTGAATAAATACATAGATCTGACTACTAACCCAATGTAGCCTACTTTAATGGTTCAGTGGCAGAACTTTTGCCAAGCGTGTCAGAGGTTCTGGGTTCTAATCCGCACTAAGTAGTATAGTTTTTTCCCCCCTCATCAAAACCAATTGTTTATTAGTGGTTGTATATCAAGCAGGGACACTTTTTTTGTGCATTATGTTTTGTGATTTCACCGTAACGAATAGAGAGTCTCTCCGCAACGGATTGAAGCACGCGTCCGAGTGAAGACTATGCGCAAGTCACAACAGAACACTGTATCTGCTGCAACAAGCACTTTGGTCACTTGATTTATAAAAGAACACATTTCAGATCGCCTCTTATTTAACAAACGAACGAAATGAATGCTCTACTGGAGTTAACTGGAGATGTTTTATTTATTTGTATTGGTACATCCGTGCCGCGAAATGTTTCAAAAGTGGTGGGGACACAATCAACCCTGGCAAAAAGTCATGGGGACAAATGCAGTGATGAAGTTTTATGAAGATTTATTTTATGATTTATTTTTTTCGGTGATGACGGTGACGAGCTCAGAACCGCTGTAGGGGTCACGTGACCGCGGTATTGAGGTAATGCGGTAACCATCCCAGCCCTAGTGCAGACTTTCCTTTGTTAGCGGGTGTGTGTCGCGTAGAAGATTACGTCACGGCAGTTTCCTGCGGCGTTGCTATGACGACCAGGTACTATTGTGGAGGTACTATCTGCAATGGAAAACTGAGCGAAAAACGAGGCGAGTCGAGTCGAGTTGAGCTGGTACTGGTAATGGAAAAGCGCCATTAGTGTGCTACGCTCTACGCTTGTTTTGTTATGCTTTGCAACGTTTTTTTATCAACTAATCTTGTTCAGTAAATTTTCCCATAAAGCTGAGATGACACCTGTCTCGTTATTTTGCTCCAAACTATTTCATGCTTAGATCGTTAAAATAGGGCCCATAATCTAAGAAAAATAACTTATAATGTAAAAAGAATTCATTACATTTGGTTATCTGTATCTGAAATTGCAAACACAGTAGAAACTTTAGAATCTGTATCTATAGAAATATACAGGTTTACCAAATTATTCATTGATTAACCATTAAGATCAGATGGATTAAATAATAGACAAATGTATTAAACTGAACAGGAAGACATGCAAATCATAAGTTTGACAGTAATGGCATTATGAAAGGCAGCAACTGTAAATGAAACATTCATATAGATGAAACAGTTATTTTGTGTTGTAAAAAGGATACTTTGTGATTTTGTGTATTGTATTAACCCAATTGAAAACATGAAATGTTTGAAAAAGTGCACTTTTGATGATCTTTGAAAATGTATACCTTAATTGTGAAAATAGTACTTAAGCGAATAAATAAATAAATAAATAAAAAACAAAAAAATGTCAAAAATTCCTGTATTGGTGCATATTTATGTAAACAGACAGTTATGTCTTAGATGAAAGTAAACTGTTAAGGGGGAAAAAACGGTGTCCTTATATTGCATCTGTCCATCAGGTCTTAAAGTGACAGCAGCATAATATAGTCTACCTGCTGCTGTCCGTGTCATTATTGTTAATCAAACAACAAAATACAAAGAGAAAATAACTTAATGCTCTTGACTGAATAAAATAGCTTTAATAAGAAGCAATGCATATTTACAGTGTAGAATATATGCTGTGTTTTATTTTAACATTTGATTACTTTATTAAATGGTTGTATTTCATTAATTCATTGATTTCATTATTGCTCGTTGTTAAAATATGTTCATTATGTCCTCAGTTGTATATTGTGTAATGTAATGCTGTACTGTTCTGTGTTGTGCATATGTTTATGCCACAAGAGTTTGAAAAAGTAGGTATTGAATGAAAATCAAGATGGCGGACAGGAAATTTAGCCAAATATCTATTTTCTCAGAGTGACCCAAGGAATCTATTAAGACCAGTGTCATTACAATAGGCAAATTTATTTAAAAGCTGAAATTTAATTCTAACTTTTGACCAAAAGGTGGCACTGTCTTGAAAATGTTTGAGTACCTTCAGGGCATGGTGCTTATGGCATATTCTGTGTTTCATAAAGTTACAGCAATGCATTCATTAAGTATAGCATTATACATCACAATACTGTATTAAAAGTCAATGGGAATTTCATGTTTTGTTCTATTATAGCGCCACCAAGAGGCTCATTCCCACCATTTTTTTATGTGTCCTCAGAGTGAGCCCATACATATGTGTGTCAATTTTGGTGAAAATATCTCAATTTGCTTCGGAGTTATAGACATTTATGTGAAAAAACACATAAAAAATAACTGAAACGTGACTTTGATTGGATTTTACTACCCCTTACTATCAATATTTTGAGATTTGGGGTGGTTTCGTCTCGATCGGACTAGCGATTTCGAAGTTATCTGCAAATCTTTTTTAAGCGCTAAATTACAACGCATATGCCGAAACCTGGCAAGTCTGGTATCGTTGGACTCGGCAAGAATTCAGGCGTCTAATAATATTACTTTCGTGAAAATAAGTCAAACACAGCCATAAGCATTTAAAATTTTAATTTTAACACTAGGTGGCGCTGTTTTGAAAGTTCTCAGGCTCCTTCAGGGCATCATCCTGATGACCCATACCGAGTTTTGTAACAATTCGTTTATGCGTTTAAAAAATACAGCATTTTAGCACATAATTCAAAATGGCCGACAGCCAAAATGGTGGATCTGGGAAAATTGGATATCAGTCGACTCGGCATGACGCCCTGAATCTAAAAAGACCACTTTTATGATTTTTGGGGCAAACCGTTCAGAAGTTAAAAGCCAAAATAGCCATTTTTCATATCTCCAGACCAGTAGGTGGAGCTGCACCGAAATGCTGCAAGTCGCCTCAGGCCATGCTTGTGATGACATGTACCAAGTTTGGTCTGAATACGATAAAGCGTTGTGGAGATACAGCCTTACGTCTGTTTTCGCAAACGCTACGTAAAATTAGTTTGCGTGGCATTTTTGTTGATAGGCCTTATGGTTCAAATGTTATTAGCATAAAAATTAGTGAAAATTTGGACAGGTAGTGGCGCTAGAGGGAATGAGTTAGGCACACCAAAATTGGTGTATTCGATTTTGGGACTGTCCTCTTTTCAGAATGTCAAACCGTTACAAATTTCCCGCAAGTGGTTCTTATGTGCTCCCATAGACTCCCAGTCGGAAAAATTAATAATAATAATAATAGGAACAGGAACAGAAACAATAGGTGACTACGCACATTCTGTGCTTGGCCCCTAAAACTATAGAAAAAAAACACCAACTTATGAGGCCAAAAGAAAAATAATTATTCTAAACTCTTGGAAGCAGTTGTATACATCAAAATGACAAAAACAATAAATTTTTTTCATTTTTTTGTGGTGAGGTTAGTAAAAGCTTCGTTTTCATCCACATAAAATGTAGATGAAAATATAGATCAAGGTCTATAGCCAACAACCTGTCATCTAAAACCCACACAAAACGCACAGCCCCAAACTTAGAGAAAACAGATGTATTTTCGACTTTACAGATTCCAATACGCTGTTTCCATTCACCAAAGTAACCTGGTTACTGGTTGAGATTATATCGGTGGTGTAAGGCTGGAAAAACTGGTTGAAGAGTGTAACAATGTTCAGGGAAGAAGGAGGCGGGAACCGGCGAACAATCAAAATGTAATTTATTTAAAATAAAACAAACAAACAAAAATACCGCCAGCAGCCCCTCGCGGACGACTGCTGGCTACCGAAAATAAATATAACTAAAGTAAAATACAAAAACAAAACACAACTAAAATACAGGCCTGTTCCTCTCCCGATCATCAACGTCGTCGCTCCTCCTTTATGCTTCCGCTCCTCCGTGAGAGATGCGAGACCGGTGTGCCTCACATGTGATGCTCATTAGCAATCGCACCACCGGCCTCGCGCCGTTCTCTCACGTCCCTCGGCCGTCCTGTTCGCCACATACCCCCATCGCCCCTCACAGGCCGGGGGGTACCCACGAGCCTGTGCCTACTCCCCCCCCGGCGGCGGCGATCCCTGGGGAGTATGGACAGACAAACCGAGAGAAACGGAGACGGAAGCATGAGGAGCGACAGATCGAGAGAGGGGAGAGAGGAAAAAAAAATTGGTCCGGTTCCCACAACGCGCTGCCATCTGGTCCCCCACCAGCTGTGCGCTCTCCTCCGCGGTGCCTGGCGGTGACGCTGGGTAGCCCTCGGTGGACGGCTCGACGCTCCTCCGCCGCCCGGTGGACGGCGACGGCTCCTCGGGTGCCTTGGGCAGACGGTAGGAGTCCCCCGCTCCCTGCTCCTCCCCTTCACTGGTGGACGGCAGCAGGCTCCGGCCCACGGCGAGCGGCGGCGACTCCTCCTCTCCCTCCCGGATGGCAGCCGCCCCTCCAATACCCAGGCGGCCGGCAGCGAGCTCGACCGTCCCACCGGCAACTCACTCCAGCGCACCGCCTCGAGCGTCCGTGGCCGCGAGTCCCCCGCTCCCTGCTCCTCCCCTCGCTCGGCGGATGGCAGCAGGCTCCGGCCCACGGCGAGCGGCGGCGACTCGCGCACCATGCTCGATGGCACCGCGGATTCCCCACACCGGCGAGGACTCTCTGACAGCGCGTTCCTCCCTCTTCCCGGGTTTCGGCACCAGTGTAACAATGTTCAGGGAAGAAGGAGGCGGGAACCGGCGAACAATCAAAATATAATTTATTTAAAATAAAACAAACAAACAAAAATACCGCCAGCAGCCCCTCGCGGACGACTGCTGGCTACCGAAAATAAATATAACTAAAGTAAAATACAAAAACAAAACACAACTAAAATACAGGCCTGTTCCTCTCCCGATCATCAACGTCGTCGCTCCTCCTTTATGCTTCCGCTCCTCCGTGAGAGATGCGAGACCGGTGTGCCTCACATGTGATGCTCATTAGCAATCGCACCACCGGCCTCGCGCCGTTCTCTCACGTCCCTCGGCCGTCCTGTTCGCCACAAAGAGATCAACCTGACCACTGATCTATGAGACAAAGGACCTTGCTGGAAATTACCAGTTGACTTCCCCCTCTTCCCCTGAGACGAAAGTCTCACCTTATCTACATTTCATTCTCTCTCTCAGGGACACCTAAAACTCACATAAGAATAGATATGGTTTAATGTGAATGGTTATCATTGAGTATTATGTTTAGTATCATTTAAAATGTCTCAGAGTGAGTGGTACATATGTCTCATTCCCAAAGAGTAAAACACAAGGTAATAAGGTTTTTAGAAGTTTAGAGAAACTGGCACACAAAGGAAGATAGGCAAATGGTCCTCCTATCCCCCAAAAGGTGTAGCCTCTGAATGCAAATTACCATTGTTAGCATGTTTCCATGTGAAAGAGGTTTTAGCTATTTAATGGAATGCAGCAAGGGATCAGGGCCTTTCTGTACCTCAGATTAGCCAGCCTCATGTATTTCTTAATGTCGGGTTTGCATCTCTTTCTCTTTATTCTAGAACATTCGATGTTATTGTATTGATTATCTTTGAACTGATTATGAAATTGGCACGATACATTTACCTGACAATAAATTGTAAACATTTGATTTATTCTAACGGACTTTATTGTATTCATTAAAGAGTTAAAAAGAATAGTCAAACATTTGCTCACATTTAAGATATCATTAAAACCTTTTCATTTATGGAGTCAGATGAGTTAATACATGAGAAAATGTATTGCATTTAATCAAAAATCCCTTTACCAGTAACACGACAGTAACACGCAGAGACCTTCCCCGCTGATCGAATGCCACCATTGGATTGATTTAGACAGTGGATATAGTCAAGTCTCGCTCTATAGTTTTTGACATTAGAAAAGCTGTTTCAGAATATGTCACAATACAGAAGTCAAGTGGGCATGCTCGTGTGACATGCGCTTTTCAGCAATATATGTTTTATTACAGTAATTTCAGTAAACCATAGCAGCTTTTGGGGAGAAGGGAGGAAGGATTTGAAAGGAGAGATACGGGCAACGCAGCAGGTTAGAGAGTTTTACTACATGAAATAATAAAATAAACAAACCAAAACATGGCGAAGAAGGCGTACACAGCAGAGGAGGCACTTGGAATGATTTTTGATGAGACTTGGGAGAAGGCGAAGCGAGATTCTTCAGACTTGGATTCTTCATATTCAGCATTCAGTATTCAGCATATTTGTGCATGTGTATATGTGCATGTGCATATGAGTGCGTGATTGTGTGTATTTATAACTGTCATTATTATTTATTTTTTACTATTTTGCTGTTACTAATATATGGTTTCATTTAAAAAAAATTATGAATATATAGTTTGTATCACAAGCTTATATTTTTTTTCAGTGTGGCTTCTCTAGTTACTTCTGAAAAAGTAAATAGGCCATCCACAACACAACCTCAGAGGGCCGTCGGCACAGTCGTAGCCGTGAGGAATCTTGTAGCCGCTCGCCAATATCACAAAATGGAGAAGGCAGACCTTGATATAAGGCCAGGATATGCTAGGCCAGCATGGGTCAGCATCGTTGCATACGATTTGAAAAGGAGCACCCCATGGAACTGCAAGGAGTGTGATGTGGGCCTATGCATGCAATTAGATAGGGTTTGACTGTAGTTCTGTAAATCTCCAGTTTTTTTTTTTATTGTATATTTAAAGGTGAACTATGCAGGTTTTTTACCTAAACCAAACAGCTTTGGAGTCATTGGAATGGTTATATTACTTTTTTCGGGTTTAATGGTGGCCGTTTCGCACCCCGCTATCGCATGTGAGCGGAAAAAACACACTTGCAACTTTGAGCCGCCGGCCGCAGCATCAGGAAGTATCGTGTGATATCTGGTCTCTCGATGTAAAGAATTGCTTTACAGCAAAAATAAATCTGATAAAATTCTATCATTATTGCGCTCCCTCACGCTGTTCGAACCCGAATGAAGACGCCGTTTTAAAGAATGTCCCATCTGCTTGGATGTCATTGATCTACTAGCCTCTGGTATCTGAGAGTCGCCAACAAGTTTTTCTACAGTGTTGTCAAATACCTGTTCCGAAGCTGCAGGGGGAGCTCTATAGAGAAACCTGCGAGCAAAAAGCGAGAATACAGCGAAGAAATTCCCAAAACTGCATAGCCCTGCTTTAAATTCTATGTACAAACTCACCACACACCCCATGGTCAACAACTGTAATTTTTTGAAACTCAGTTGTTTTCTGGAGAAAAAAAAAGACACCTTGCACTTGAAGACAGCACATTGTGTTGTAATTTCAGTCGAAACCCCCCCCAAAATATGTGGGGAAAAAAAACTATTTTAGATTCAGGTTCTAAAAGTTTAATATATGTATGGTTTGATATGACGCTTATCTTTAGAATTTCGAACCCAATACATTGCAATACATACAATTTTGTTTTAAAATATTGTCATTAATATATTTGAAGGTGCTTTAGTAATACGGTCAACAACTTACTGATTTCAGTTTCATTAGAAGAATGCATTAAATTAAAACACTGAATTTTTCCACTAACAAACAAGTCCCAAAATAGGAAGAATGTTTTGATATCTACAGTATATGTGTAGTGTTGTGTAACTTACCTCACAGGTTTCCCATAGCTGCTGTGCTAGGTGAAGGATCTCAGACATCAGGAGTTGAATAAATGGAGTTTTCAGGACACAACTTCCTCCCAGAGCCAGCAGACACTCTGACAGCACTTCATGGACTGAGAACTAACAGCAGAATGAGACCACATCAGACTGATCCGTCTGTCTAGATCAAGGGTAGGCAACATCAAACCTAGAGAGCCACTGTCCTGCAGAGTTTAACTCCAACCCTGGAACTCATATGCCTGTAGCCTAAGGCTACGTTTACACGGAAACGATCTGAAGAGAAAACGCGAAAGTGGCGTTGCGTTATCACTTTTTATTCTGCGTTTAGACGAGCGTTATGGGGGGGAATTCCGCGTGCATATGGTGACGCAAAAATGTGTGAAATTCGATGTAGTATGCACTCCAGGCGGCTAGGTGGCAATGTGAAGCACTGACACACAATAACACCAATATCTGAGAATATTTTGTACAACTGCTGAAAAGACTCTTGTATGTTTATCAGAGCTGCTAGGGCAACTTGAAGGTCCGACGTATGGAAATAATCCAACATGTTGGTTGTTATTTTCCTGTACTGGCGCATGCCTGTTACGTAAACGCGTATGCGACGAGAGCCACCGTGAGCAGATTTGTGTTTTTACCATTTAGACGGGAACGTGGCGGTGGAGCATTTTTAAGATTTCCACTCTGGAGGGTGGTTTCAATTTTTTGCGTTTTTAAGCCCCCAAAAAGCCAACGCCATCGCCGTGTAAACGAAAGGCACATCCGATCAAATATTTTTACGTTTTTACCCGGAATCGTTCTCGTGTAAACAAGGCCTTAGTAATCCTGAAGACACTGATTAGCTTGTTCAGGTGTGTTTGATTAGGGATTGGAGCTAAACTCTGCAGGACAGTGGCTCTCCAGGGGTACGTTTACACAACAAAAATATGCTTAAAATAAAGTTTTTCCTTTGAGATTTCCCAGTACAGACGATATCGTTGTCAAAACGTTACCCATTCAAATGGATCCGCGAAAAACGACTAAAACCGCTGTATTCTGCTGCCAGGCCATTAGATGGTGATGAAACACTACAGACTGAATATGTAATACGCATGTGCATGACATCATAGTCTTCAGAGATTCACATTTTTATTGTTTACACAGAGACCGTTTTAAAAACGTGCACTTTGAAACCCGTTTTCAAATATTTGCGTTTTCGGGCACCCAAAACGCCATTGTCGTATAAATGAACGGCTAAACCCCATACAAAGTTTTAAGTTTTGTAGTTGAAAATAGTGTCGCGTAAACAGCCCCTAGGACCGACATTGCCTACCCCTGCTCTAGATGAAACAATAATAAAACTGACCCAGAACACACCTCCAGAACATGACAGAAAAAAAAACATTAATAATTAAATAAACAGACTGGAATTACTGATTATGATTCATATGAGGGAATTAAAAATTAGGTTTAGCATCATGAAAAAGCTGCTGGAAAAACTGCAAAACTTTTGATACTAATAAGCGCCAGTCTTATACCAAAGGCCAGGCCTACTGAATCTGTGTCCAAAAGAAATTCTGCTGAAATTGAATGCCCATCATCACAAAGCTGCCATAGTTGCTTTTTGGCACTAAGCTGGCACATTTAGCCTAACACACTGTTATGGAGCATGTTACCAAATTTCAATGCTGCTACGACCAATGCACAGGGTACCCCCAGGATCCTCCAACTTAAATTCAAGGCTTTTTAAGACCTTTTTAATACCATTTCAAATGAAATTCAATGCCAACTTTGTACCCATTCCGACAGAAGTATGAGGGGAAAATGTCAAATCTGTATACATTTTAAACCCTAGAAAATAATTATGTACAAGGAGGCTACTTGAATTAAATATATATTGAATTATATATCAGTCATATTTAATACATACGCAACAGCATTGTAGCGCGCACGTGTGTGTAGGCCAGTGTTAATTTTGGCAGCCATTTTTGATTTAGTCTTAGTCTTCAGACGAAAATGCTTATTGGTCTTAATCACATTTGAGTCATCCTGTTTTTTATAGTTGTAGTTGACGAAAAGTCTTTGCATTTTTTGTCAACTTTTAGTCAAACTGCAGTTACTTTACTTTTGGTAAAAACTAAATAAGACCTTTGTAACGAAATCCAAGACATTGTATACTAAATTCAAGGCTTTTAAGGCCTTAATTTGAGATGATCAAATTCAAGACTTTTTCAAGGCTTTTAAGACCCGCGAGTACCCTGAATGCAATAAATTAAGCAATGCTCCCATATTACATTTCTAAAGGACTATGATGCTGTCACACACAAACATTTTCTAGGTCAACAGCACCGCTCTCCCGTTCCCTTAAATCCATGGTCAAACTACACTTTGAGCACAGAAAATTTCTACGGACAGTCGGACACTGCAACGGTCATAGCTATGGTGTTTTGTTTTTTGTTTGTTTTTTAAAATAATACAACATATATTTCATCCAAAATGTATGCACTGGCAGAGTTCAGCAAACATGAACTTTGTAACACAGCAAAATTTGCATGAGCATGTGTTTCCTGTCTCCTGTTTGCGTGAATGAAATGAAAAGTGTAATGTGACCCCTTTAGAGTTTGAAATAGGTTCTTATCACTTATTGATGCACTATACTATAAAAACAGACACAACATTAACTGCAGTCAAATACACTGTAGAAGCCAGATTGTCTGATATTTAAACATGCTGGCTAAGGTGAAATGTAGGTTTGTTAAAAATGTTATTCACTTTGGCATTGGATTGTTCCTTTAATATTCACATCAGGACTAATAACTGTGTAAACACTCCTGATCTGACTCCGCTTGTACATGGACCCACACACAATTGTGGACACTAGATTTACTTCAGTAAGGGTCTAAATATTGTTATTAAGGATGTTACATCTGCTAATTTCTGTATGTTATAATATATTGATCTCTCCTGTCACTGAATCTGTCAAAATAAATACATAACTGAGCACAGTAGTGTCCTATTTATCAAGGCTATATTTTTGACACCAAGCATTTCTGCAGACTCTGTAAATATTCTCTTTTTTATTTCTTTAACTCAAAAAGAGGAATGTTATTGATATCATTGCTACTGTAAAATTCAGGACGACTGGCAGATATAAAGCACCTTGAAGAAAGCAACAGCAGTCCAAAGAACGAAAAAAAAATGCAGAAATGCTGGGCACATAAAGCGGAAGATAAAATTGAAGCCATTAGAACATCTAAGACAGCCTTCATGTTTCCATGATGTTTTCAAAGTGGAATTATGAACAGCTAGAGAGACCTTCTGAAAGATTCTAAACAGAAACAACATCCACACTCTTTTTGCTACTGTAGGTTTAAGCGGGTGAGGTATAATAGTGAAGTACTAGTCAGAATAGTGAGCAAGCAGCCTGAATCTCTGAAAAGAGAACCGACAAAGGAGTCAGCGATTATTTTTTTTGCTCAGGAAATGTGTTTAACAATTATAATAAACTGATCACAGGCTGAGATCCAAATAGTGTGTCTCAGGAGTGGCATCAGCGCGGAGGAGCGAAAACGATCTTTATTAATGCAGTGCACGGTTGCTTCATTGTCAACGATGGGGTCAATTTTAAATAGTGCTGAGGAGGCTGATAGCTGTGGCGTGTCCAAAATTTGAGGGGGACATGGAGACACAAACCAATGGCCTTGATAAAATCCCCCAGAGCCAACGGAGGTTACTGTAAAAGAAAGATAGGTTGATCCACGGTTCAAGGAATGTTATCCATAAACTAAGC
Organism: Meda fulgida; assembly: GCA_030578275.1. NCBI lineage: Eukaryota > Metazoa > Chordata > Actinopteri > Cypriniformes > Leuciscidae > Meda > Meda fulgida. The sequence goes on along the minus strand of CM060635.1, from coordinate 29,537,031 downwards.
ATCGTCACGGCTGCGCAAGCAATCTAAAGCGCAAACTGAAGACGCCAGCGAGAGAAGATATGAGATGAAATTCCCTGTGGAATTATGCGCATCGCAAAATTTAAATAGCTGAGCAGTGAAAGAAGTTCGCGTTTGGAACAATTTGGTCTGTCTAGGAGGGTAGACTATGGAAGTAAAATAATGGCAAATGTTTTTGAGCCTGTTGAATTGCAATACTTGAAAAAAATATGCATGGCATTAACCATGCTTGCATTTTAAAGGGACAATGTGTAGTTTTTTAGGTATTTTATTATCCAAAATCAATATTTTTATTCATAAATATGTCCTCAATGGTGTACAAATACTTCTGCCAATTATCTGACTTATCCTCGTAAACGAAGAATTTATTATCTTTATATACATGGGACGGGTAGGTCCACGGAGGCTTCCATGTAGTTCTTGAAAATCTTGAAAAACTATAATAGCAGCCCAGCCAGCACAGTCATGTGGGGCCCACATGGCTTTGACATGGGCTAACTAACTGGGACCCAGCCAGTTTTGCTCCCGGTTTCCATGTAGGCCCCACATGGGTTTGCCCAGATGAACTGAACACTGCTCAGTGTGCACACTACAGGCTGTTAAATGTAACACTGATCAGTGTTGGAGTTAATGAGATAAGTGATTGAATAATGATTGAGCATTATTGATGAACACCTAAAGCAGAAAATCACAAATTGTAAGCCACCGTTATGGCGTTCAGTGTTTGCTTTAGTTGGCCTCTTGACCCTTAGACTATCACTTCTAATTTTGTTTGTCTGCTGTTATTGATTTATAACAGTCAAAAGAACAAAGAAAAATGTGATCTGATAGTGTTGGTTATGTTTTGGCATAATCATGCTGTGATTGGATAAATGAAACTACTTCAGATTATCTAGTTCAACTTGTTAGCAACAACTTTGTGCATAGCATATGACTATCAGCATTATTTTTAATCCAAAATATTTCAGAAACATTGTTCTGATCAAAACACTTTCAAATGAATTTATTTAGACACACAGACATCACTAATCAGCCTGTGAATCTCAACACTGGGGACAATAATGATGCATGTTGCAGTGGCTGCCACCAATCACAACTCATTAATTGCTCCCATCATGCATTGCGGTATGAATAAATTATGATCTGAATTGTCTATGTAATTTACTTTTCCTAATTGAATATTCTGCTCGTCACTATTGTTGAGATGCATTGACTGAATCTTGATATCTGGGTGTGCCTGAAAGAAAGATTTTTTTTTTTGTAAAACAACTTTAAAAAAAATTCCTTTATATTATAACTAAAATTCTGGATATTTATGCAGAATCACAGTTATGCTGTAACCAACATTATAAATCACTAAACATAAAGTTCAAATGATGGCTGTCATAATATAACCAACACCATTACATTACTTTTTTTTTCTTTTTTTTTTCCTGTTCATTTGCCAGTTATAACTCAGATATAACAGCCAAACCAAATCTAAAGTTAATAATATAAGGGCCAAGTGCCCAACTAAAGCAAACAATGATCGCCATAACGGTGACTTACAATTTTCTCCTTCCAATAATGCTAAATCCTTATTCAATCACTTAATTATCTCATTAACTCCAACACTGATATGTGTTACATTTAACAGCCTGTAGTGTGCACACTGAGCAGTGTTCAGTTCATCTGGGCAAACCCATGTGGGGCCTACATGGAAACAGGGAGCAAAACTGGCTGGGTCCCAGTTAGATAGCCCACGTCAAACCCATGTGGGCCCCACATGACTGTGCTGGCTGGGAGAGAGGGTCAAAAACTACTAGGCCAACGCGTTTCCGTTCAGAGCCAGTGTCACGTAACGGAAGAGCAGAGCAGTGAGAGGCGCTTGTCAAGTTTAAAAGGCTGCACTGCACTGTTATTTTTAATGGCAGACCATACATATGCTGAGCCACAGGAGAAGAAATCCTCGTCGCCAAAAAAGTTCACAATTGAACGTACAAGGAAACGTGAACGGAGATTACAAAAAACAAGAGTCATTGTCAGGATAGCGTTTTCCAGGTGGAAAGAGCTAATGCAGGAGAAAGCTTTCAGAAGAGACGCTGAAGTTGCCTGCTTTCTCCTCGACATGTAAGTCAATGTTACAGTCTTAATTGCAAGCTTTTTTTCATTGCTTGGTTGTGTACTTTGTTATATAGACAGAAGGAAAACTCGACGAAGGGCTATTAGAAGACATCCTGTCATTGCGTTTTGGTACATAACGGCTACCGTAGATGCAACACACATTTGAGGCGCTGGAGAACACAATTCGTTTGAATGCAAAATACAAGTTCACAGCTAGATGGGAGAAATTCCTACACAATGTCCCTTTAATGCTTTGTATTTTTATGGGCTGAAATTCAGCATGGTTGAATATTTAAGCTGTGAATATTTCAATTCAAAACATTTCAACCACATTTTCATTAGGCCTATTAAACATTCTATAATCCATATTCACCCTTCATAGCCTATTTCACTTACAAAATATTCAAACTGTTTAAAAATACAACCTATAATATTCAACAGGCAATTTTCGGTCCATTTTATTTCGCTTTGCAAATTCTCTTCCACAAATTCAGTGGTTCAAATTCGACAGTAAATTCAACGTTGACATCCAGGAACTGCAGGAAAAGCAGTAGATTACAGAGCATAATCTCCATCTGCTGTTAGTCGACCTCACCAGCAGGGGGTGCAAAAGCGCGTGTTGTTGAAGAAGACCAGAGCAACAGTTAGAGCAAGCCATTCATTCATAAAACTCATTTACAACAATGTAATAGGGTTTCTCTCATACTTCAGGATTCCCCTGCTGGACATATAAAATGCTTAACATGGTTTAATTGACTAAAACAGTGATATAAAATACCAAACTCGGAGGCAATCAGATGGACTCAGAATATGAACTTAACGCGCAAAGTTTAATGCTGAGCGTTTCCCAGTGATATACTGGCATAAAGTTGGCTTGCTTGGAATTGGACATCCGCACACATTTAGGGACCTTCTCTAAAGTTACACACGACATTGGTATACATGTTTCTAACTTCAGTAGCATTTGAAAAGAACGACTTACAGTCATAAAACCAACTGTAAAGTGTTCATGTAGGTGTCAGGCATAATGCGCACCTTTTAGATTTTTGATATTTATTCAAATAAATTGAAGTTTGCTATTTAAGTTAGAAACGTGTATACCAATGTTGTATGGAACTTTAGAGACGCTCCCTAAATGTGCAAATGTCCAATGTCAAGCAAATTTCACATTTACATTTAGTAATTTAGCAGACGTTTTTATCCAAAGTGACTTGCATATTGTTGTCCTATTATTGTTAGTTTAACTGTAAGTGATATGACCCTTCCCAGTTTAATCTAATGCAGTACATGTAGGCATCCTTGAGTATGATGAGGTATTGAGGGAAACCGATTATAATCCTGTTCATGGTAGAGAAAGCTAATAACATGTAGGCTACACATGGAAAGTAACAAGGAGAGTTATTGAATTAATCATAAACACAGCTTTTGTGTCTTTATCATCTTTTCCATATATATGCTGACCCAGATAATCATCACAAAAACTTAACGCATGCTCAATTGCTGTAAATGAGTTTTTTTGAATGAATGGCTTGCTCTAACTGTTGCTCTGGTCTCCTTCAACAACACGCGCTTTTGCACCCCCTGCTGGTGAGGTCGACTAACAGCAGATGGAGATTATGCTCTGTAATCTACTGCTTTTCCTGCAGTTCCTGGATGTCAATGTTGAATTTACTGTCGAATTTGAACCACTGAATTTGTGGAAGCGAATTTGCAAAGCGAAATGAAATGGACCGAAAATTGCCTGTTGAATATTATAGGTTGTATTTTTTTTAACAGTTTGAATATTTTGTAAGTGAAATATGAAAGGTGAATATGGATTATTGAATTTTTAATAATGAAAATGTGTTTGAAAAGTTTTGAATTGAAATATTCACAGCTTAAATATTCAACCATGATGAATTTCAGCCCATAAAAATGCAAGCCCTAAAACTACAATGCATTAAAATGCAAGCAGGGTTAATGCAATGCCTATTTTTTTCAAGTAGTGCAATTCAACAGGTTTTTTTGTTTCAAAAACATTTGCCATTATTTTCCTTCTATAGTAGACACAACCAGAATTATCCTATAATTTTTTTTTCCTTTTTGGCAATGTAGCCTGGAAATTGATTGTATTCAGGTTAATGCCCAAATATTAGATGGATTTAGCTGGACCCAATGTTTTTTCTTTGGCAATGGGAATCCCAAGCTCTGCAAAAAAACATTTTGGACTGTGACAAGATGCGTGGCTGGGAGGCATTGAGAGGCGGTCTAATTAGGAAATCATCAAGCAAATGAATGATGTAAGGGATTGTGTGATTATTAGACAAAATCAAACATATAGCTTCTAATAGCGTGTCTTTAAGATTTTGGGGCTGCTTTTGGAGCCAAAAGTTAGACAGACTGAAAAGTTTAAAAAAATGATGCCAGGGAATGCCAAATATGGGTGAATTGGCATCACTTTAGTCCTATTCGCACTGGATAAGTATTACCTGGTGATTTCTAGTCATTTGTAATAATTGCGGAGGTTATCTGTGTTCTTAATCCTGTGTGAATCGGCCATGTCTGTACTTTGTAAAGTAAAAATTCCCCTGCAAATGTCCAACCATATTTCGCCGAAAACCGAGGTCCTGTGATAATATCAGTCCTGTGAGAATCGGCATCTCTGTGATTTGGTGGGATCGCATATAATTTTTTCAAGGTTTTTGTTTCATGCACGTCTTTTTATCCATCTTTCGTGAAGAATGGAGTTGGAGTGTTTTGATAGTATTTTGGGTGCTGGGTCATATCGCTATGTATACACCAACTACACAATTTGCAGAAAGAGAAAGCTGAAAATCATCAGAAGAGCAAAAACAAAAAGAATGATTAGATGGAGATGAATGACATGTATAGCAGCAGTTCATGTATAGCATGTATAGTTCCTTCCGGTAAGGAACATTCTTCTGTTTATGATATATCATACAGCTAGACCTATAATAACGGCAAAACACTTCCAAGCAATAACCTATTGACGTCATATCCAGGAGATAAGTCAGTAAATTTGAGTAAAAACACAGGCTTCGGTTATCCCGTGCGAATGCGAATCCCTGAAATTCAGATGTAGGAGGGGGTAGTTTCTAAATCACACGTAGTCCCCAGATAGTACTAATCCCGTATGAATAGGGCTTTTGAATGCAGAAGCGATTTCAATGCCGCGCCCTACGTTTTTTTATCATCGAAATTGCTTGATCAACGTTGTGGTATTGAAGAGAAAATTCTTCAATAGAGATAATGCTTTTTATGCTTGGGAACTTGGAGATGACAGATCGATTATGAGGCGTTTTCAAAAGGGGGGTTGTCGAAAGATCCAATAATGAATCCTGATTCGACTTCTTTTTTGATTTAATTATCTTCTATTTCTGGTTCTGAAAGAGCGGATTGAAGATTGTAAGATAATTTTAAGACCAGACAGCAGATAGTTAGTAAAGTTAACATCTGGATGATGAGATAATTCGATAGACAGACAGGAAATATTATTCATGGGAGTAGACAAATAATTTTATGATCTTTTATTGACAGCTTTCATCACTGGACATATGGAGTGGGCAAGAGCGCCGCCACAATAATTACATGCATACAAAAAACGACAATGCGGCCTAGTGCATTTTCCTATGTTGAAGTTGTTGCAGGCTTGTCTGCCATATGAAAACGCTGAATTATCTCTTGTGACGTTGCCAGAGTGAACTGCATATTCACTGGTTGATTTTATGGCTGGTGTTGGGCATGGAGGGATTAAAGGATTAATCAGCAGACAAGAAACAGTGGAATGGGGGAGCGATCTGCAGACCGCGCAGGAAAAATTCCAACATCCTAAGTCAAGTGTATCAAGTGAAGTTAAGTGAATCAAGTGCATCCCAGTAGGGACACTGATTCCATTGGAGTTACGGACCATTTCTTTGCTGAATACAGCTTATGACAAGTATAAAAGTGACTCCCTCCCTCTCTCTGAGTCTTGGTACGCAAGTGGCAGTTCGGACCGATATCCACGCGATGAAGCCGCTCGGCTTGGCGGTGTTGTACAGTGGAGGAACGGTGGAAAGAAATGATCGTCATCAGATGGATAGAGTCCGAGTTCAAACATGGCTGTGATTGAGCGGGGGCCAAATAGTCATAGAACAGAGGTGTAAGTCTGTTGTATACACCTCCTGATGCTAATTAAATTGATTAACTGAATGTGCTTCTCCAGTGTTAATTAGGTTCATTATCTGAACGTGCTAATAAAACATCTTCTAATAATCCACTTAAAAGGCAATCCAAACAGACAGGCGAACAAAACACAACCTCTAACCTAAACGTGACCAGACAACAGGGAACTGAAAACACTGCAAATTAAATACAAAGCAAATTAGGGTAATCTCCATGACAACTAAAAAGTGTTGGGAAACTGAACAAAGGAACACATGTGACTGAAAATAACAAACTAAAAGTCCATTAAAACAGAAACTAATAGAACATAACTGACACAAATAATGAGCATCAGGTGTGTTTTGCTTTTTTATGAATTTATAAAGCCACTGTAAATGTATCGTTATATTATATTTTTATATTACAATGCTTATATATTTTGTGCAGATAATTAGCTTTTGCTGTTGTCAATAAAGAAAAGCCTAACAATGTCACAGTGATAGATACCTTTAAGTATTGTGGTTTTCCACCATGTTTCTTACTGAAACGCCCCAAACTCGAATTTATTTGAATTTGAATTTATGACTTTGTGGTGCTGTTCATGTGCGTTCAACTCAGGGGTGATAGTAGAAAAAAATCCTTAGCCTGAACTTTTTTCCCTGGGACAGATGCGTAAGGGCTAGTTTATCATCCGCTAATTTCTGACACAAAGTGACGAGTGGATGAGCGACTGTTCTTCTAGTCTTCTCATATTGTTGTCATATATTTTTGTCATTATTTTTTGAGAATGCAAGACACACACAATCACATGCCTATCTTCATAATTCTTGACTTCTAAAGTTTTTTGAATTCGAGCCAAATCCTAAATTTCAGTTGCACTGCAATGTATTTTTTTCATGATTAATATTGCATTGCAAAATAATGTGTGCTGGTCAACTAGTCTAAAATTAAGAAACCCCTAGAAAACAGTAAAAAAAAACATTTGTACATTTAAGATAGTTATACTTAATTTGTTATTCCAATATTCAAATATGATAGCCTACTTGATAAAAAGAAAAGAAAAAAGGGCTTTTATTTGTGCCGTGCTGTCTTTGCATTTGAACAGGTTTGCCAATTGGGCGGTTTTGTAATCTTTTTTGCGGGCAAAAATTGGTGTTGGTTCGGGTGGATAAAAATTAGGCTGGTTTCGGATCAATTCGGCGGGTTTTTGTAGCCGAAACTCCGGTACTTCAGAAGATCCTTCTTTCGGCGACTCTCTGTTCAGTAGCATACTCTCACTCACTCACTCACATATACACACACACACACACTACAGGTCTGGCTGACGTGCCCAAACTCACAACAGACACTCCCTCCCTTCAGCTTACGTCACGCACGCCGGCGGCACCGCCCTCCCCCCAAACACACTAGATTGCGCGGGGTTTTCAAACTTAGCTAGCTGACTGACACTGACAATATGCCAAAGTGGGCAAAATATAGAAAAAGTTACAGGAAAGAGTGGGAAAGAGATCCAGACTTAAATTCATGGATTTCACCGGGTGCAGAAGAAGGAAAGGCACACTGTAAATACTGCTACGCTGATATCCGTGCTCATTTAAAAGATCTTAAAGATCATGTAGCCACCAAGAAGCATAAGGCAAGGTGCCAGCCAATGGTCAGACCATTTACAGTTAGCAAAGTGGGTGAGTCCAGAAACCCTGACAACAATGTCCTGAAACGACGAGAACTGCGGATAGCAACGTACATTGCGTGCCACACTGCCATTAATGCTGTTGATGAACTATCTGATATACTGAAAGTCGAGACAGGTGCATTCCAGATGCACAGAACAAAATGCACAGCTGTCATTAAGTCATTGCTAGACAGGAGCTAAAAGATGACAGTGAGCAAATTGCTCTGTATTTGCATAAAATATCGCTCTAAAAAACACAACCGGTTTATTAGCACTTACTTGGGTTTGGTGGAGCTCTCAGATGCTGATGCTAATGGAGTTGTGGAGGAAGTCATTCTATTTTTGCAGGAGTGTGCACTGGACATTGGTAATATGGTGGGGATAGCAACAGATGGGGCCAGTGTAATGGTCGGCAGGCATCATTCGGTGTACACGTTACTGAGACAGAGGCAACCGAATTTACAACTTATAAGATACGTGCGCCACTCCCTGGATATAATTGCCCACAAAGCAATGAAACATCTGCCCAGCAATATAGACTATATGATCAGAGAGACATATAACTGGTTCTCACACTCCGCAAAGCGCCAGGCCGATTATAAAGCCATGTACGAGACCATCAATGGAGGGTTCTCCCCTAAAGTTATTATCCCCGAGCGTCACCCGCTGGCTGGCAACAGCGGACTGCATAGATCGAATTCTGGACCAAGAAGAGGAGCTGACCTTACTTTTTACATTGGCTACTAATGCTGAGCATTGTTATGCCATTGTTATTGTTATGCCGTCTCCTCAGCGAGATGTACAAAGACAAAACAAACAGTCTGTACTTGCATTTTCTACGTTCGCTGCTGTTTGAAATTAAGACCGTAAACAAGAATTTCCAGTTGGAGACTGGGGACAGCCTCGCTGTATTCCGAGACCTTAACCGGCTCTACACGTCAACCATGAGACGCATGATCAAGCCTAGCGTTTTTTGCATGAATAATGAAAAACAACTCAGAGAATTGGACCTAAATTCCACCAGTGTCTATCTCTCACCTGCAGACGCTGACTTAGGGACCACATTCAGCCAGAAGCTGGAAGCAAGCATCTTGTCCCCTGAAATGAAGCTACTGGTCCAAACACGTTGCGCAGACTTTTTGAAAGAACTCCTGGTTCAATACCAAGAAGCTGGAGCTTCTAAGTTCTGCTGCCGTGATGTCCTACAAGCCAACAGTCCGAGAGTTCCCTAGGGAGTTTTTTTCTGGCTCTCTCGATTCTCTTGAGACTCAGTTGAGAAATGTTGCCTCAGCAGGTTTTTCTCCCAACCTGGCCATTGACGCATTCTGGCTTGAGGTTGAATCTTTTAAAGATGCTGGAGGAAACCACTGTTTCCAGGATTTAGCTTTTGGTGCTATAAAATTGCTCACCCTCCCCATATCTAACGCCCCAGTTGAAAGAGCATTTTCTCAAGTCACACTGCTGAAAGATGACCTACGAAACAGGATGGGCTTAACCCTTCTTTCAGGGTTGATGGACGTGCGCACAGGTCTTGAGCATAATGGCTTGACATCAGCTACATTCCGTCCGCCCGGACAGTTGTTGAAGAAGTTTGACTTTAGTATATACTAGAGCTTTTGTGTTAATCAATTCAGATTATTCTTAATAACAATTGTTCTCAGAAAACTCACACTCCTAACTGTCTGACGGGGAATAACCTCAGGCAGTTCGACGTGTGTTTTTGTGAAAATCGCTTTGAACATGTTATTCAGAATAATTGTATTAACACAATTATTGTTTGTTATTGTGCTCTGTTCTGCGGCCCAGCCCTGTTCTATAATCAACTTGATTTTCATGTAGCCTAATGTTATTCATAAATAAGAAAATGCATGTTTCATGTTGCTAATTGAAATCATTTTAATTTTAAAGTGGGTTATTTTGTATGTCCCTATTTTTACTGAATGGTTTTGTTCCAAGCGACTTTTATTGACAATAAACAGACTCATTGATAGCCTAAGTTGTTCGCATTATTTTTCATAACATAAGCTAGTTTAATAGTAGAATAGCCTACTTTTGCGTTCATTTGATTTCTGAAATCGGATAGGCGAAGTCGCAGGCTAGTGTACTTTTGCGTCCATTCCTTTTTCCCTTTTTAACTCGTAATTGAATAACGAAAAACATGCTTTCTTTATTCGATTCTGGACTGGTGAAACGATATTCACAAACTTTTTTATTTTCTTTATATACAATGCTTAGATATTTAACTTCACATAGGCCTATAAAAAAGAAAGCCTAAAACAAAAAATTTCAAAAACTGTAAAATGTTAAGTTATATAAAAATAAAACATTAATAAATTATTTTATGATATACATAGCCTATTACTGTCTTAAGTGAACTCATTTATAAATGCCAATAATAATATTTTTTATATTAACATATTTTCAGTTAACATTTATTATTATTAGCCTAAAAATCACCTATAGCCTAAATCACTATGGTTCCAGAGTGGCTCTTCTCATTCAGCACTGCGGGAAAAATATAATTTCCCTGTTTAGCCAAAGCCCGTCTACTACGGACATTCTATTAGACATTCTCTGGTTTGGCCATCGACATTTTTCCATATTAATTTGTGAATATTTTATATGTTTAATAAAGGGGCAAAAAGCCATAAACAATACGTCAATATTTTTTTAAATTATTATATAAAATAAATATTTATTATATATTTATTTTATTTATTATACAATGTTTTTTTTTTTTTTAACTGCAGCATTTGCAGTTCAAATTCAAATTTTGGTGTTCAACTTTGCGTTTTAAAAATACAACCACCGTTAATTTTTCGTTTTTCAGTTACAGGTTAAAAAAGGAAAAACGAATGGACGCAAAAATACACGGACCATGGGTCGTTTTAAAACTCGTTAATGATTATAATGTGTTTAAACGAGAAACCATAGCGAGAAACAAGCCAAAACAAATTTGGGCGGTTTTTTGTGCATTCTCGCGGTTTTTGACGAGGTTTTGGGCTGGAAAACCTTGCTGGCATCTGGCAACCCTGCATTTGAACATTGCACATTTTAAACAGGACACGCATTAGCTGAATAAACGTTAGCCAATACAAACATACTTATAGAAAACAGTTGACAATGAATAGACAGGAGTCCTGTCACAGGACCAATAATAGCAAAACGAATCACTTATTCTAAAAAGAATATCAAGTATATGTTAGAAGAATCTGACATAGGGCTCTAGGGCTGTGTTAATAGTACAACGTCAAAAAATGCTTTCTGACATTTTGACAGGAAAAAAAAAACACAACCAAGAATAAAACAGTTCGTCAATTTTCATTTTACAATTATCATCTCTCTCTCTGTGCGCGCGGTCTGTGTTATTGAGAGAGAGAGCTCGCGCAGCACTGATACAACGGTTTCTTATCCATAAGTAACGCGCTAGTTTTCATACAAAATTATTATGTAACATAATTAGGTACTTTAGTTTTATTATTATAACACAATAAAGTAACACATGCAGACTACCTTTCTCAACACTGAGAATGAATAAATAAACGCCTGTTTGCAGACTCGTGCTTATCAGTAAATTAATCCACAAAATCACAGCAATTTCATAATCAGTAAGCCATAGCGATTTTAATTTTATTTAGATTTATTGTTCATCAATACTTAAACATTTTATCATTTGCATGGCTGTATGATGTCTTCATCTTATCTGAGTGACATGAATGACGGATAACCCATAAGATTGCGATCACTCCGTGTGATAATAGAATCAGATTAAGTTAACTCAATACAATACTTCAACTTCCCACATCCACCCCAGCCCGTTTACCTTCAGGAGTCAGAAGTACCGTGACTACTGTAGCCTACTGTCCTCGCTCATGAACTCAGTCAGAGGCAGCCGAGGGAGTGGAAGCAGGATCAAGCTGGATTCTTTATTGCTGTCGATTTTCAGTCTCTTTTTAATGATAGGCCTTACGCATCTGTCAATCATACCCGCTTGCTATCTGGGGAATGAACCCAGCGCTATGATTGGTCGAACTCCACTTCTTTTGCTGTTGCTTTATTTTTTATTTTTTTTCGACACGTCTAAGCGCTATCAGGCCTGCAATATTTACGCCATGACTTGAACCCACCATTATTCAAAGAACAAGTTATTAATTCACCCTTGCATTGCAAACAAGCAGAGATGGTCCAAAATGTGTGCAACACCTCATTCAAGATTGAGTTATGAGGTTTCTCTGAACAGTTTGAGGGTCCAATGGAGTAAGTTTAGTCACAAGCTCTTTTTAATACTTTTCATTAGTTAAATATTTGCAAAACCCACAGACAGACATAAAGGGTGACCAAAAGTAATGACTTGTGTGAAAAAAAATGAAATATGGAGACACGATGCTTCCGCCCAACAGCGATGATATAAAAAAAATAGAATATGGAAAAATAGATCAAATTTAACATATGTACATTCATTGCAATGCCAGAGGAAGATGGGCTGCCTCAGCTGAGTCTGGTTCCTGTTGTGTTACAAATTTATTCAAATGTTTAATTTAGGTTCCAATAAAAGAGTATTTTAACTGAGAAAAGTTCTGCACACTGTTTTCCATTTTGAAGCATAGATGCAAACAATCAAGGTGTCTGACATTAACGTTTTGTCACTTCTCTATGAAGGTTTGAGTGATCTAATCAGGCTGATTGGATTAGCATCTCAAGGTTCTGAGTCACACTGTTATGCTGATGAAATCAGGTAACCAGCTGAATCATGATGATTTGTTCCAGAGTGTCTCCACCTCTATGTAACTCCTCCCCCTTTAAAGGTATAAAACTCTGTGCTGAGCTATTGATGTTTAGACTAGACTTGGATGGTAAGACTATAGCAATGCAACAGCGACTTCTCAATATAGAAACCAGCTTGAAAGAAATCCCAACGTCTCATGATCTTCGCTTCTGAGTTTCCTACACTTGAGAAGAAAAAGTTCAAAACAGTTCCTCTCAAGTTTTTTTCTTTTCCATTGAATGGTTTGTCCCACTAATGCCAAATAATGAGAAAGAACCAAATTGCTTACCATATCTATGCAGATTGACATCCAGATTTACTTAGCCTGGCATATTGCCTAATGACTACAGGCCCATTGTCTCCCTGTGCCAGTTGACGAAAATATTGACTAAACCCACTTCTCGTCTGGTCTGCAACTGACTTTACCCACAATACACAAGCCTCTCTCTTACCGCATCGAGTTGCTGGTTGGTTAGTAGTAGGCTGATCATCTCCTTAAGCAGATTTTCCACTTTGCTAAAATGTTGCACTGAACACCCATGATGAGTTCCTCCTCGACTCAGGGTCTGTGCCACCACCTGTGTGGCATGATGCAGCTGCCCTGGGTGAAGTAGAGGCTGTCCAACATGTGCCTGCCTGAAAACCTCCACCACCGAATCCAGCAGCTGCACCACTGAATCCCAGACCACGTCGCCATCATGACACAGAGAAGACTCACAAACTCTGCGCAAGCCACTCAGGCACTGTAGGAACTGCATGTGTTTTAACAGCTTGTGGTCCTGGCACCACTGCCTATCCTGGAGGGGAAAGTTCTGACTGTTTGGAGGGGTTGGAGGCAAACATGGTCCCATAGCAATGTTAATATGTGTCTGGAAGCTGTTATCAGTGTCACAACCAGAGTGCCCCTTTAACTGCTGCGGGTCATCCTGAGAGAGTACTTTGGCAATCTCTTGACCTGTGAAAACAAAACACAGCATATCATATATATATTAATATATATTAATATTGAGTAAAACATTAAATAACATTTCATTTTAACATTTACTATCCTTTAACGGTCAGAAGCAAAGCATGCTGGGAACTAGAAATCTGTTGCAACTTCTTTTTGTGGGGGGAACATGTATGAGCAATATATGTACACAATAAATGTCTTCATTTTTTTTTTCATTTATGAATATGGTATATGTACAGGTATTAATATATAGCCATACATGTTTAATGCATATATTTGGGTATATAGAAAAAAATAAGCACTAGTTTCCCATATATGGAAATATATTATGTAATAAATTGCAGTTTATTCCCATTTATTTTTGTTCCGTAAGGAACATGCTTTTTATACACATAGCATCTTTCCATCTGTTACCATGAAATCAAACTTGATAATTCTAATTTTTTCATGGAAAATTGCAGTTCTTATTATAAATAATTTAAACATTTTTCTACAACCTATCACTCATATGAGATCACCGCAATAGCAAACCTTAATGTAATGGACTTCACAGAACATGTCAGTTTCCCACTCCTTAGTGCTTAAGTCATGCAGGTCGGCACAAATAAAATGTACGTAATTGATGCAGTTTAAAGACAGGCTACAGATCCTTTGGATTCACATTGACATTGGGAACATTTCTGTTGCTGCTACATAATAATGCTACACCATTACACTCAAACATACGCTTCTTGTATTCTGTGAGTCCACTATTTACATGAGTCCACACTCTACAGAGTGTTAAATGAACTCTGAAGCAGTGTTAAAGTTAATGAGATAACTAAGTGATTAATTGAGTGATGATTGAGCATTATTGAAGACACCCGATGGTAACAAGCAGAATCACTGAAGGAGAAAACCATCATTTTTAAGTCACCATTATGATAATCAGTGTTTGCTTTAATTGGGCTCTTGACCATTCAATCATTAACTTCAGATGTTTTTTGGCTGATGTATGTGAGTTATAACAGTCAGAATAACAAATGGAAAAGGTGATATGATAGTGATGATTGTGTTTTAGCATAATCATTATTTCACAATCATTTGATCTGAATAACTGAGCTCATATAGAGCCTGATTTAGGTTTACTTTATTAATTATAGCAGCACTGGCCTTATACAGCTAAATATTTTTATCTTTTACAATGTAATCCCATTTTTTAAAACATGTCTCGTAAACAAAAAAATAAATATTTGTTTTATTTATTTAGTTTTTAGACACACAGACATCAAGAATCAGCCTATGAATCTCAACAATAGTGACAATTATAAAGCATGTTGCAGTGCATTCTGGGTGCCACCAATCAAAACTCATTCATGGCTCCCATCATGCATTGCTGCATGAATAAATAATGAGCTTGTGTTCAGAGGTGATCTGTTTGTCACCATTGCTGAGATTCATACGCTAATTTTTGATGTCTGTGTGTGCCTACATAAAGAGTTTCTGAAGTTTTCTTTGTATTGATTTGATCATTTGGATTTAATTGAAAAGACTAAAAATAAGATGCTGAGCAAGGCCAATGCTGTTATTATGAACCTAAACCAGGCTCTATATAAGTTCAGTGATTCAGGTCAAATGAATGTGAAATAATGATTATGTTAAAACATAACCAACAACATCAGATCATCTTTTCTATTTGTTCTTCTGGCTGTTATAATTCATGTACAGCAGACAAAAAACATCTAAAGTTAATGACTTAAGGGTCAAGAGACCAACTAAAGCAAACACTGATCATCATAATGGTGACTTAAAAATTACGTTTTTCTCCTTTAGTGATTCTGCTTGTTAACATCAGCTGTCTTTAATAATGCTCAATCATCACTCAATTAATCACTTAGTTATCTCATTAATTTTAACACTGCTTCAGTTTTCATTTAAAACTCTGTAGTGTGGACTCATGTAAACACTGAGCAGTGTTAATTTAACACTGGGGATTTTGCTGTTAACACATTACATAGTCTTGTGACTAAAGAAAATACATTGATTAAGGTGTTGTACTGTACTGAATCAGAATTGTAAATGTAATAAAATTGCTTGTAACAAAATTACAGCATTTTATTTAGTTTAGTCCAAAGTAAAAATTATACTTTGATGGTATAGTAAAAAGTAGGTTTTTCCAAAATAAAAATTTAAGTTGTACCAACGTAAGAAAAGTGATTAATGGTCTCTATAATAAGCAATATTTTAACTTTGGTTAAATGTAATTTTTTTGTTGAGCAGAATAACTACTTTGATTGATATTAAATTAAAATTTCAAGTTTAAACCAAATCAAAAGTATAGCTTGAGATTTTTTTAGGTTGGTCCAAAGTACCTTTTTTTTTTCAGTTTGTTATTTGCTTTAAAGGGACTATGTGCAATTTTCTTGGTATTTTATTATCTAAAATCAATATTTTTATTCATAAATATGTCCTCAATGGTATACAAATACCTCTGCCAATTATCTGACTTATCCTCGTAAACGAAGAATTTATTGTCTTTATATGCATGGGACGGGTAAGTCCACGGAGACTGCCATGTAGTTCCGCCATCTTGAAAAACTATAATAGCAGAGAGGGTCAAAAAGTACTAGGCCAACGCGTTTCCACAACGCGTTTTTGTTCAGAGCCAGCGTCACATAACTGAAAGCAGCAGAAGTGAGGTGCAGAGCAGTGAGAGGCGCTTGTCACTGCCCCGGCAAGTTTAAAAGTCTGCATTGCTTCTCTTCTCAGCCTTTGGAAACTTTCAATTCTATCAAGATCGTCTCTTGTAGATGCCGGGCATCTTTGTCGTCGTGATATTGACTCTCCACCTCTTCCTCGTCGTCCACCTCCTCGCCTAGGCGACAGCGCCGGGTGATTCTGTCAGCATTAAAGACTTTTAATTGAACTCCCTTTCATGTTTGAATGCCTTCTGTTTGTGATCCGATGTGGATTCTAAAGGTAGAAATATTTATACGCGATGCAAAAGACTGCGCGTTAACCATTAACCATAGTAAACATAGTAAACGCTCGAAGATACGCATACACAGCAAAATCCCCAGTGTTAAATCAACACCGCTCGGAGCAAATATGGTCCCACTCTACAGAGTGTTAAATAACACTGAAGCAGTGTTAAAATTAATTAGATAATTAAGTGATTAATTGAGTGTTGCTCCTGCTTCTGGCCCGACAGTGGAAAATATTGGTTTTATTGGCCCGGCATGGCCGTTTCGTTTAAAGTCGTGGCTCGCACTGGCCCGACAGTGGAAACACGGCTACTGATCCACTGCCTCTCTGTCCTCTCCCTCTTCCAACTGTTGAATCATCTGATGATGACGATATCTAATCTAATAATGCACGTACTTCAGAAAATATAACGGATAAAAAAGGCATAAATACTAATTACAATAGTTAATGTTTTTCACAGTCAGTAATTCATACTGTAACATTAGTTTGTTCGTTGTCAAGTTGCAGTTTGTATGAAATAACAAACCTGTTCACCCGATGGAAAACTCTATGAAGTGCTATTAGAAGACATCCTGTCATAGCTTTTTGGTACATAACGGCTACCGTAGATGCAACACGCATTTGGAAAAGCGAGGCGCTGGAGAGCACAGTTCGTTTGAATGCAAAATACAATTTCATCCCTAGATGGGAGTAATTCCTACACAATGTCCCTTTAAGGAAAACTGAACAAAACAGGTTTAAACCAGAAACTGTGATTTTCACTAAGTCTAATATAAAAATGCACTCTAAATAAACGAGTTTCACTTTTTTCAGTGCACCATATCTTTTATTTTATTTTTTATTTTATTTTTGTAATATTTGGCATGTTTGTGTGCTGCTGGGAGTCTCTGTGTGTGTAATAAACAGAGTGTACGCGCATTGTGGACCCGCCTAAAGGCGCACATTACTAATGCACTCTTTAAATAACAAAAAAAAAATACTGCGCCATTGACTTAAGACCAGGTTTCAGTTGGTCAATGGGTGCGTTAAAGTTAGTGGTGCACGATATATCGGCCGCTGATATAATATCGGCCGATATGGTCAATTTTTTACACATCGGTATTTTTTTCACATCGTCAAAATAGGGCCGATGTGAAAAGGCCGATAATCATTCCTGTGTATTTGACGTGTGTGTAGGCTAAGATGTGAGTGTGGGGGCGGGGATGTTTGTTTTTGCACGAGCGCATACATTACACATCACATAATGTGCTGAAGCAGGTGCTGGAGTCGGCAAAAAAAGTCAGTTTGATTTTGCCTTTCATGAGGGAGCAACGATGTCGTCTGTCTGGTCGTTTTTCAGAGTGTCTGAAGAGGATCCTCGCTATGCTGTATCAGAGCTTGAATTTTGGTGCAGGAATGAGGGGATTACGCATAATTTAAACCATTCCCGCAAGGTTAGCTTTTATAGTGCGAGAAATTCCCGCACAAATATATTTGCTTCATCTCAGAGTAAATGATAAAAAAAAAATTCACAGATGCAAAAAAAAAAGATGTCAAACTGTCTTTTAATTTCGAATTTCATTCCTCAATCAGCACTGGAAAGGTGTCGTGCCGTAAAGTGATGGTCCGCCGAAAATTCATGGCTGTCCGCCGGAGAGTCCATTCTCTTTACGACTACAGTTGCTTTTATGTGGATCAAACAGACAGAACGCGCAAATAAACATCAGCTTATGTCCGTGGTAATAGCATTCACCCAGTACTTTTTACCTCTTAAAATACCTGTAAAGGGCCGATACAACCATTATAATGCAGTATTTCACCTGCCAAAAAGAGATTGAAGCCTCTACTTATTGATTGAAAGGTTATTTGTGCCCTGAAATTAGTTGATTATATTCATGAGGGTTAAATCTGACTGATTATAACTCACCCAGTACTTTTTTACCTCTTAAAATACCTGTAAAGGGCCAATACAACCCATAAAATGCAGTTGCATATATATGTGTGTGTGTGTGTGTGTGTGTGTGTGTGTGTGTGTGTGTGTGTGTGTGTGTGTGTGTGTGTGTGTGTGTGTGTGTGTGTGTGTGTGAATATAATCAACTATTTAAACAACGTGGTGCAGGACGTGAAAATGATAACTGCGCTGGGCAGAAACTAGCAAAAAAAAAACTTGCGTCGCGCCTGGCGCTGCATTGCACCGGGTGTATGATAGGGATGCAACGAATCAGAAGTATTTTGATGCATCACCGGGGAGAATGCCGGAGTTGTTTAGTGTGCATGCTCACTGTCTGAATTCTGATCTGCATTTGCAATTTCACTCATCATCATGAACAAAGCGCAGGAAAGAGATTAATTTTGCAGTGTAGAAAGCTTCAGTGATTATAATGGAAGTTTTTGGACCGCTTCAGTGTTCTTTGCTCGGGTTCTTTATATAATATATTTCCAGTTTGAATAATTGTTTTGTTTTTCATGCTACTGAAATAACCAATGAAGTCTTGATATTCTAATCCATAAAAAGGAATAAACAAGCAATAAATAAATGGTTCTTAGTGTTAGATCTGAACTGATAAGAATGTAAATGTGTACCTTGCAATGCATTGTAAGCTTTGGATAAAAGCGTCTGCCAAAGCATAAATGTAAATATAAATGTAAATGTAGGCAGATGGAATCCCCACGTCACAAATATTAAATCCAGACGTGGATGCGGGATCTTGTTAAAAGATATCAGTTTTGGCTGGTGTGCAAACCAGGAAAACCTGCCAACAGGCAGTCTTGTACCTCAAGACTCTATTAACAGCCTTCTATTAGCCTGAGAGTTTGATTGAAAAATGGGGCTGGGATTTTTAAGAATTTTTTCGGTTCTGGTTCCGGTTCCACCTAACGAATCATTAGTACTTCTCTGATCATTTGAATATTTGTAACACAGAAATATTGATGTTTGAACCGAGATCGAGATTTTTAAAAGATTAATCATGCAGGTCAACTCTCTTATACTCTCTCTCGGCATTGATATCTGACGTAAAGCATATACGAGTAGTGTGAGGACTTTTCAGTGCATTCATTACAATGTTAATATTCATGAGGAGAGACGCCGCTATTAAAGCATAAGCTCCCAGCACTTTGCCCACACATTGCACCAGAACCGTTTTCGGAACCGAAACTTAGAAATTTCACACTGTTCCGGTATTATTCAAAAAACCCTTACACAGATTACATTTATACTGTATATATATATATATATATATATATATATATATATATATATATATATATATATATATATATATCCATTTACTTAAAACTTTGCAGTGCAGCACTGAATCTGGTATGTGCAACATCAAACAGCCCAAATGAAAGATTTGAAAGTGTTTGAAAGCAGGTATCAGCGGATCCGTCTATCAGTGGATATACAGTGAGGAAAATAAGTATTTGAACACCCTGCTATTTTGCAAGTTCTCCCTCTTAGAAATCATGGAGGGGTCTGAAATTGTCATCGTAGGTGCATGTCCACTGTGAGAGACATAATCTAAAAAAAAAAAAATACTATTTATTTGTATGATACAGCTGCAAATAAGTATTTGAACACCTGTCTATCAGCTAGAATTCTGACCCTCAAAGACCTGTTAGTCTGCCTTTAAAATGTCCACCTCCACTCCATTTATTATCCTTAATTAGATGCACCTGTTTGAGGTCGTTAGCTGCACTGTTAACCCTTGCTGTAAAAAAAGTGACAGTATCATACCATTTTCCATTAAAACAGTAATATACCGTAGAAAACAATGCATTCTGGGTTATATTTGCATTTTCGAGAAAGTAGCCTACAGGAATATACTGTGAGTTAACAGACACTCAGAGGCTGTGTTCCCAATCACACCCTATACCCTCATTCACTATTCCCTACCTTAGTGCACTAATATAGTCCACTTGAATGAAAAGAAGTGAGTAAATTTAGACACTGATGAACACCTGATAAGCAGAATCACTGAAGGACAGAGAAACAAGAACTGAAAAAAGAGAAACACAAGAACTACAACTGACTTCCAGCCACACTGAGTGTGAAACCAGTTTACAAACCAGTGTAACATTATTTTTTTCATACATGTACAAAAGTTCTTGTTGAGAATTAACAGAGATTTAGTTGATAATAAAGTTTGTTGTCACCATGATGGAGTAAACACTGTTGCCAGTAGTTTACTGTAAAATCTTGTTTTTTGGGTCACCGTTGTGCTCAAGAGTAGAGCCTGTGCTTCAGTCCAGGAGAAGATCTAGAAACATTGATGATATGCTGCGTGTTGCTTTATTTAACAAGCCGTGACTGTGGAGTTGCTGATCCAGTGGAAATCTTTTTATGTACAATGTCAAATTAAATAAGTAATACTTTTTTCACATTATTAGTGTATTATAAATTTTAGTTGATACGTTTTAATGAGAGTTGGTCAATTTAAGGCAGTCGGTTTCTGCAAGTGTAATTAGTTAACTTGAGTTTTAGTTTAGTGCATTTTTACAGTAACATACTGTAGATTACAGTAAAGAACTGTACAATTAACAGTAACTTACTGGCAACAGTGTTGCCAATATTTTACTGTAAAAAAAAACCTGGTAAGGTCTAACAGTGTGCATAAAGACACCTGTCCACTCCATACAATCAGTAAGAATCCAACTACTAACATGGCCAAGACCAAAGAGCTGTCCAAAGACACTAGAGACGAAATTGTACACCTCCACAAGGCTGGAAAAGGCTACGGGGAAATTGCCAAGCAGCTTGGTGAAAAAAGGTCCACTGTTGGAGCAATCATTATAAAATGAAGAAGCTAAACATGACTGTCAATCTCCCTCGGACTGGGGCTCCATGCAAGATCTCACCTCGTGGGGTCTCAATGATCCTAAGAAAGATGAGAAATCAGCCCAGAACTACACAGGAGGAGCTGGTCAATGACCTGAAAAGAGCTGGGACCACCGTTTCCGAAGTTACTGTTGGTAATACACTAAGACGTCATGGTTTGAAATCATGCATGGCACGGAAGGTTCCCCTGCTTAAACCAGCACATGTCAAGTCCCGTCTTAAGTTTGCCAATGACCATTTGGATGATCCAGAGGAGTCATGGGAGAAAGTCATGTGGTCAGATGAGACCAAAATAGAACTTTTTGGTCATAATTCCACTCGCCGTGTTTGGAGGTAGAAGAATGATGAGTACCATCCCAAAAACACCATCCCTACTGTGAAGCATGGGGGTGGTAGCATCATGCTTTGGGGGTGTTTTTCTGCACATGGGACAGGGCGACTGCACTGTATTAAGGAGAGGATGACCGGGGCCATGTATTGTGAGATTTTGGGGAACAACCTCCTTCCCTCAGTTAGAGCATTGAAGATGGGTCGAGGCTGGGTCTTCCAACATGACAATGACCTGAAGCACACAGCCAGGATAACCAAGGAGTGGCTCTGTAAGAAGCATATCAAGGTTCTGGCGTGGCCTAGCCAGTCTCCAGATCTAAACCCAATAGAGAATCTTTGGAGGGAGCTCAAACTCCGTGTTTCTCAGCGACAGCCCAGAAACCTGACTGATCTAGAGAAGATCTGTGTGTAGGAGTGGGCCAAAATCCCAACTACAGTGTGTGCAAACTTGGTGAAAAACTACAGGAAACGTTTGACCTCTGTGATTGCAAATAAAGGCTACTGTACCAAATATTAAAATTGATTTTCTCGGGTGTTTAAATACTTATTTGCAGCTGTATCATACAAACAAAAGTTAATACATTGTGATTTCTGGATTTTTTTTTTTTTAGATTATGTCTCTCACAGTGGACATGCACCTACGATGACAATTTCAGACCCCTCCATGATTTCTAAGTGGGAGAACTTGCAAAATAGCACGGTGTTCAAATACTTATTTTCCTCACTGTATTAGGGATAGACGCCTGCCGTCAAGCACTCGGTGAAGACAACATGTTTTTGAAGCGTTGATCATTGTAGCCAATCACAGACATATGTTGAGCATTTAAGATTCGTTCAAAATGCTAAAGTGAAATGCTGGTATTAATCACATTTTCCGAGGTCAATACTTTTGACAACACAATTGTGAAGAGATGAAAGAAAAGTTTGTTGTAGCAGATTCTTTGTGTTACTGGCTCAGAGGTGTCTGTAAGACAGATGACTAATTTAATAGTTGTTGCAGTAGTGTTGTCAACTCAAAAATATCGACATTTCAATACGTATTGTTACTGAAATATCTGAAACGGTTCCAGTACTCTTTTTCTGCATACACTGTAGAGTTGGGCCGATAGACGATATCATCATCCATCGCGATGGCTGACAGACATCACGATGTTTAGCTGGTATCACGACCCCCCATCCCATGTTTCCATGGTGACGCGTCATGCTTGGCACG
Organism: Meda fulgida; assembly: GCA_030578275.1. NCBI lineage: Eukaryota > Metazoa > Chordata > Actinopteri > Cypriniformes > Leuciscidae > Meda > Meda fulgida. Next base: position 29,514,052 of record CM060635.1, on the reverse strand, counting down.
TGATTCACCACAGCCAGCGCTGTATGACAGATGTAGCGCTTTTATTTCTAAATATTAAGAAACTTGCTTACCATGTCATCAACTAGCCTATCTTCTATTCCGATTCTCAAATACATGTAAGTGAGGTTTTTTTTTTCATTTAAAAAACCTTTATAAATGATCTTGATCTGTAACGTGAGATGGGCACCGTAATGTTGGTTTGGGCCACAGTTCAGAGATTCCTGTCTGTTGGATTTATTACAGCACGGGAATTCATCAGTTTCATGTATTTACATGAAAGTAAGTGGCCAGTGAACTGTGAGAAGAATAGAGTTAACTTTATAGTTACTTACTGTGTCTATAACACAAGTGTCTGATATGAATAAAACCCGTCGGCAAATATATTTGAATGGATTGTTATTGCTGCTTCCATAGACACCATTGTGTATTTTACAACCTGTAAATGTATTGTTTTGCTATAAATGATATATTTTTTTAAATGTCTGAAAACTAAAATAAACATTATGTGGTTAAAAACACTGAATAGTTGTGATATATGACAAGCGCTGAGCGCGTCTTTGGCTCAGCATCAGCCATAGCGCGAAAGCACAGTTTGAATCTGGCAGTTATCATGTCACGTCACTGTACATCCGCTCCGTTAGTGCTCAGCTGCTGCAGAGCGTGCCGAAATCGAAATTGCTGATGAGATGTAGAGGACAATATCAAGTGGAAAATGAGAATGTTACGTAAACCCCCTCCCAGGAACAGCAGCCTAATAAACCTGCTGCTGTCTGTCATGTTTATCATAAAAACAAAAGACAAAGAGAAAATTTATTTGTGCTGTTGTTTGCAACTTGTTTATTTGTTCTCATTTTATTACTGACTTTTTACTTGTCTTTTATTGTAAATTTAGTTCAAAGATTTAAATAAAGCCACCCTGTGCTGTGTAAACTCTAATAATTACAAAATACCCAAATTATCAACAAATTATGAGATTAAAATCATGACATGGCAATATGTCAGTTTTCCAGAATATCGAATATCGATATTTTTAAAGGTATCGTATCGAAGTTGGAAATTCCAGTATCGTGACAACACTATGTTTCAGTATAAAATAGGTCGCAACAATATGTTGTAATATTTTAAGAATATGCTGTTCATTATAGGAATATCCATAAACTCTCCATGATTTTTTAAAAAGATTTGATTAATTTCCATGTATTTTCCAGGTCTTAAACAGATGGATATGAAACCCTACCTTGTCCTGGCTCAGTGTTGCTCCTCATCTTGAACATTAAGCGAGTGAGCAGTAGCTCTTGTCTCAGATGCAGCAGATCGTCATGAAGACCTTGAGCTTTAGACCTCCAGCCTTCATCCTGCAGTCGGAGTCGATCAGCCAGAGATTCAGCGAACTGTCTGGCTCCTCCTGATGGTCTGGACTTAATAACAGCCACGGCCACAGCCAGTCTGGAGACTCTTATGTACCAGCTCACCGCTCCTACAGAGATAATGCAACAGTTCACCTTTAGAAAAAAACTAGTCCACTTCTTTTTCATTTTTGGGTGAACTATCCCTTTAACAAATGCAGGTAATCCAATGCACTCATAGGCTAACTCATAGAGACAACAAATACAACAACAACACTGATGCAATAAAAATGCTGGGAGCTGGAGCTCCACCTCTATGTCCACGGATACATATTGAACTTTTGTTATTTCAACAAAAATCATTAAGTACACACACACACACACACACACACACACACACACACACACACACACACACACACAAACATTTTTGTTTTAATTCAACAATGAGGTATTAGGCCTATACATTTATCCAAAAAACTTAAAAATGCAAGTATTATTTGTTCAGCATGGACACACTTCTTGCACTGCCTTACAAAATGGTGTAAAATAGTGCAAAAGTGTGTGGAAAAAGGACGCATCTAAAGTGTGTAGTGTAGGCAAAGTGTCTTTTGTAGAGCACTCAAATATGTAACTTTAGTTCCGGCATCTGCCAACAGGGGCGCGAAAGAAGCCCTCTACTACCTAACTGTCAATAAAAAAAAAATTGATCTCAATAAAATACAATTTATAAAATTAATATTTTTAAAATATAAAATATATATATATATATATATATATATATATATATATATATATATATATATATTATATCTTTTGTTGTAAACACCAAATAACGTATTCTAGAAGAAGAATATGTCATGGCAGACATCGTTGAGGATTGGACCCCAGGCATTTATTACAGGCTGTAGCTATGATGAACTGTTTCCACACAAATATCAACGCACTGAGGCATCATAATAATCTAATGTCAGCCCAACGGCACAGCTGCAATCAGACCATGTCTACACTCGAAATATTGTCTGACAGGCAAAAATTAATTACTATAACCCATTAGAACAATTTTAGGTTTCCCAGTTTAAACGATGTGGGATGGGACCACTGATCGAGAATGTATCAGCGGATGGTTTCAGCAACATGCTTTTTGATTTGACTAACGTTACCAAATAATCATTTTAAAAACTTCAAAACTTCATAGCAGTTTTGTCTTGGTACTGTGCTGCCATAGTATGTTTTTATATCCGTTATCAGCCTTTAATAGAATGATATCGTTAGTTTACATCGTGATTACAATCTGAGTGATTTTACCTTGACGACATGAGGCAGCTTTCTCCTCCATTCTTCTCCAAATATTAGGATGTCAATCTGAGACGCTTACATTATGTATACTCATTTTAATAAATATCACATAAACGTCGAATAAAAGTAATTTCCTAGAAAATCCATTGATAAATCGCTGCTAATTGACGAGTGTTAGCAGTCAACGCTGAACAGAATAACCACGCCCACTCTAATGCATATTCATTCAATGTAGAACGCGGCCAAATAATTGGTCAGCCGCGTTGGATCGAAGCATATGTGTAACTCTTTATTGGGTCTAGTTCAGGGGCTGTGGTTCGTCAGTGTCATTATTCAGGTAAGTATTGTCCAGCAAGAGAACCCGTTTATTTTCTTGGGAGTCAGTGCAGATGTTCAGTCCTGTGGGGTTTAGGCTAAACCTACAAACTTTTAGTAAACAATTCAGGCCTAAACTGCTTGACTATCAAAGCATGACGACATGTGAGACAGTTGAGAACAGTTGTCATTGTTGTTATGCGGAAAACTATGACTAGACGGCGCTGTTTCCTCTGTTTAACTGTCTTTAGTCTTGTGAGGAATACTATACTTCATTCAAACCCGTACACATCACTAGCTCATAGAAGCAACATAATTCATGTTATATTTTCATATACATTCATTTTTGAATGTGCATGCACTAACAATTTTGTGTTATTTACAGTAATGTTTAGGGTGAAAGACAGGCAGTTTAACACATTAGCCTATGAATAGGGAACAAGATATCACTGTTGGGTCTCTTTTCTCTGAACATTTTCAGTAGATTTAAATACATGCAATACCATTTTTGACAGTAAAGGAATGGTTATTATGCATCTAAATTCATTCATAGACACGAGTAGGCTACAAAAGACCAAAAGAATGCAGAGGAGGTGCACAAGGGGTTTCTGTAGAACTGCGATAAATAACAGAGCAATGCACATTCTTATTGTTGTAGAAAATTCAAACATTTGGTAACAATTTATAATAACTGCACGCTATTAATCGGTAGTTAAGCATTAGAAAACAATTAATTCATAATTTATAAAGCATTAATAGAAATTAATAGAATTAAATAAATTAATTAATAGAATTAAAAAGTAGGTTATAAATACAGATATAAATGTTTTTTCTTGATCTAAGCATATCTATGATGTGTTTAATAATTGTATTTTCATACTTTATTAATAATCAATTCATCATTTAAGAATTTCATCATTTACAAACCAGTTATTTAGGAGTTGTCATTGGTTCATAAGATCACTTAGAAAGTGTAAGTAAATGAATAATAAACTATTTAAATGTGCATTCATAAATCTAATTATTCAGACATATTGTAATAGTTACTTAGTAATACATGCTTTATTAACATGTATTTCTACTGCAATTCGGTAGTTATAAAGCATTTAGTAGTAGTCAGTTAACTGTGTTTGTGAGCTCATCTAAAGTGAGGACTATGTATGCCTCGTAAAGCTTTTACACAGGAGATTTAAAGGCACAATTGACACTGTACAATTGACATAAAATTAAAAATAAATCTCTCGAATGTTATAGAAAATAAAATTGCTTATTTTGTTGGGTTTTTGAAAGCTTTTTTTTTTCTATATTAACTCAAAGTTTTAGGGTAAAACATGTTTTGGAAAATATATATTTCATATAAAATTTAAAAATAGTATTTTTAATATTTTCATCATCACAAACTTAAAGCAACACCATGGAACTTTTCCTCTTTGGTCGCCCTACTGGTTGGAAACGAAATTGTTCATTACCACTGTCGTAAATATTTTAGCCTACCATCACACACGCTCGCTGTTTATCCAGCACCGGCTTTAGAATGAACGATGTCCACAAATAAGTTAGAGTATGATTTCATGAAAGTATGATGTATTGCGACATAAGAAACGAAGAAAAACGAAATAATGACTATTGTAACGCTTGCCGTAAAGCAAGTCAAATTTGTAATTTTTTTATGTCTCGTTCGGACTACAGAAACGCGACCTGATCTGGCAAACTTGCATAGTTTGGTTATAGCAGATATAGGACCGCAAAGCGAATCCAGAAGTGCCTTTCACCCAGTTACGACTCGATGAACCACTGATGAGATTTTGGAAACATTATTTTAAGGTAAAAATGTTCCATAGTGTTGCTTTAAACTTCTATAACTTTTTTTTTTTTCTTTTACTTCAGCAATTATCTGCCAAATTTAAGTCTGTTCTCCAAAGCATTCAAGATTTACAACAGAATATTTTATTTTCAGGTCTATGCTCAAAAAGTAGTTAACAGGTAATTAATGGAATATAACTATTTCATAAATAATATTTAGCACCTTAAAATCCCCTAAAAATACAAAATATTAAATAAATAAAAAAATGCACTAAAGTATAGTACACTGATTTTATTGAAAAAAAAAAAAAAAAAAAAAAAATTCAATCATTTTTTACCTCCACATGAGCAGCACCAGAGGGTTAAAAATGTATGAATGCACACAAAATATGAAAGCAAGTGTTATTTATTTTAAAGAGAGATAGCAGAAGCACACAATTTTGCATAGTGTTGACAATGAAGACATTTGTACTGTGGCACTTTGTGGTTGTAAAACTTTAACGGAACATGTTCATAATTAATGTCATAAAGTAAACCAGTTGAAAAAGTAATTTCATGTACAGGTTGGCCAGAATATATAAGGAGGCATTATATGGCTATAATTTAATGGCTGCTCAAAATGGGGTTTGGCATCATAAAAATGGAAAAATAAGAAAAGTTATTTCAAACAGTACAAAAAAATCTCTGTTGCTGGTTGCATTAGTGAACAGAAGAATCGGTTTCTTTCAAAAACATGCAAATATCTAAGCAAGGGATTCCAAATTTGTTAAATGGTATAGTGGATATACTACACACAATTGTATCTTACTTGAAGGACTCTCAAGTGAATTGAACAATAAAGCATTCGCCAGGCAGTGATCCGCTCTCCAGTCATCAAAACAAGACAGTTCAATCGGATCAGACCTCTTTACCAAATCCCTTTATCAGGAATTCTGTTTACATAGTAGGGTTAAATCAACAGACAGATTAATTTGTTTGTTTGTTAGACAATTGCAAGGAATCTGTAGTTTTATTCTAACTTTTATGTACTCAGTTTTATGCTATATAAATTATTGGGGTTATGACAGGGCTGTAGATTACACACTAGTTGTTTAATACATTTCATTTATTTTAATACAAGAGTATCAGAGCCAATTAAAGTCAGTTTAGCCCTGGAGTCACGTGGACATCCTCAGCATCTGATGATGCAACATCTCTGTCGTCATTTGAAGTGTTCCTGGAAATGCTCTCCAGTCTGCACCTCTGATGAATGAGATGAATGATTTTTTTCTAAAACAATGCAAACCATTTACTGACCTGACAATTCAACCATGATCAAATGTGCACATTTACATAAACAACATAGCTGATTGGATGTGAGGTGGACTGACATTAAAGAAAAACAGCAGTGAATTAGCATGCAATTCATCTGATGCCAAGGCTTTGGTATTTATAGACCAAGCCTTTGGACCGTCAGTATCAGCAGTAATTACTTCTAACTTTCCTCCACTTATCCTTATCACAGGGGTCATAGTTCAAACGCAGTCAGACTCAACAGGCTTTAAACGGCCATCACAGGTGATCCCAAGAATGGACATCCATTTTTATGAATGGACACCCTCTTTAAACCCAGCAAGTAGTGTATCAATCATATGAGGCATGATGTCAGCAGCACTGGGGTGAAGGCTGTTCATGAGGTGCTGCCCAACACGGAGGGGGCGATTGACAGATGCTTCAATGGAAAAGCCAGTAATTGGATGAGGTGGGTGGGCCACGGGTAAAGCAGGATTATGTCTGAGCATCAGATAATCAGATTATTCCAGAAACAGATCTTGCTTTTTTAACTACTACACTGTAATCTGTCACACAATGTCACGCCTCTACACCAATACTGCATCTCTATCATCTACCCCTGCCTGCTTTCTCTCTTTCTGCTTTTTACATTCACAGTGTTGTTTTCTGTGAGACACTGAAAGTCCGTCTCATTTTCCAGGTTTCTTCATTTCCATTTTTAGGTCTCAGTGCTTGACAGCAAGGTCTCAGGGACCATAATGGCTTCTCCGGCTTCTGACGGATATATCCATGAAAAAGGACTTAGCACCTGAAGTCTTGTGCTGTCTTAATACAGCATGGGGTTCGATGTACGACTTGAAGTCAGCATGTCTTTGAAAAGTGGGCATCTCTTCACACTCTTCTTCTTTATACTGTCCGTCACAGGAATTCAAGGTAACAAAGTCAAATTTTACAACAAGATGTAGATGAGGACAGAATTTTTGGTATAAATTTGTGAATGGGTGATTTCTGCTACAGTGTGCATTGTGTAATAGTCAAACATGAGGTGGCACTTCTGGATGTGTATTATCAAGTGATGTGAAATTACTGGACACACCTAGAAGCAAAATGTTATTCAATGTGTAGTAGAGTGCAACCAACATGTTGTTTTGATAAAGAACATATACTAGTGTTTTAGAGTTTTTTAAGAAACAGTCACAAGTTTCAAATATAGCCACACAAATGACTACAGAGGTAAATGTGTACATTTTCTTTTGTATTTTTATCACCAAACAACGAAGTTTTGTGATCTCTAGATATTCACTAGATACATGTCAACAAGTAGTCATGTGCCATGCATTAAATATACTGCTTTTGCTTTTGCTTTTAGCTTTTCTAGATGATATACATGTTTTATTTTTGCAAATTGTTGCAAAAATGGCCTAAGACAAATTCAAAGTAAGTTTCTTAGAAATTAAAATGGCAGAATTTATATAGGTGGAAGCTTACAGTTCCAGATTTATTTTTCTGGATGTAAAATGTAAATTTGCCTTCCCTTTGCACAAAAAAAACCCATTAATATCCTTCAAACATGAGTGCAGAAACAAAGCATATAGCTTTGCAAAATATCCTAGTTTTTTTCTTTTGGGGGGGGGATACTGTATTGAAAGTCCATGAGGGCTGAGAGCTGATAAATGTCAACTTTCTAAAGAATATTTTGGCAGAAATATGCTGAATTACAATGAAGTTACTAACCTTTTATTTTCAACTTACTTTTTTTTCAGACAGAAGAAGGCTAAACCCATTAGAGACTCTTGATGCTAGCAGCTTAACAAACCAAAATGCACCAAAACAAAATTCAGGGGTCAGAACTATATTTGAAATGGAAAAGCATCGCATCAAGAGGTCAGATTTCTACCACTCGGAGGTGAAAGTATGTCCACAGGAGACAATGAGAGAGGTCATAGCTAGCCATCGGACATTCTACACACTGAGAGGTAACTCTCAAACTTATGAACAATAAACATCTTCCCTGTTAGTAAGGTTAAAGGAATAGTTTGCTTAAAAATTAAAGTTCTCTCATTATTTACTCACCATCAAGTTGTTTAAAACCTGTATGAATTTCTTTCTTCTGTTGGACACAAAGAAATATTTTTTGAAGAATGTCGGAAACCAAACAGTTGATGGACCCCACTGACTTCTATAGTTTTTTTTTTCCTACTATGGAAGTCAGTGGGGTCCATCAACTGTCTGGTTACCGACATTCTTCAAAATACCTTCCTTTGTGTTCAGCAGAAAAAGGAAATTCATACAGGTTTGAAACAACTTGAGCATGAGTAAATTATGACAGAATTTTCCATTTCCAAAAGCGTTTAATTCCTTTAACGCTTTCAAATGCATCAATAGTTTTGTTTAGTACAGTGGCTATCAACCCTATTCCTGGAAGCCCCAACACTGCACATTTTGGCTGTGTACCAATTCAGAGGCAGCATCCTTCGAAGGCTGCGAAGTTTGGACTGAGCGTTGTTAAATGGGATGGTCTAACCTACGGAGGACTGTTCTTGTTGTAACATCTAAAGTAGTTTATGAGAACACATTGTTAGTTAATCTTTGATGACTCTTTGACCAGAAATATTTTCAGTAGATCAAAAAGTGAATACTGTATGGTTGTGCAACATCAGAAAAAGTCTATAATGTACAGAGTTATCCTTTGAGGATCCTTTGGCGTGATATGTATAGAAAGTTTAAGATCCAGGACTCTTTGCCAGAATAATTTTCAATAGCTCAAATATGGACTAATGTATGACAACTTTGACAGCTACTGAGGAGCAGTAACGTTTGTACAAGACTTTTCTGAAAGTTATGTTAAACTGTCTGACATAGTTCACAAACTGTCTAAATGTGTTCACCATGGTCCATTAACTATATATAATCACATCTTAGTAAAATACGTCAATATCTGAACCAATTTAAACCGATTCTTTTTTTTTACATTTGTATCATTAGATATTTTAGTAAGTTGAAACCCAATACTTATGTTTAAAAGTATTATTTGGCAATTTCTCTCCAAAAATGATGTTGTCACTGGTGTGAAATAAATTCTGGGGTAGGCAAGGTCCATCTGTGTTATCATTTCATGGGAAACGAAGGACGCGTGTAGGAGCCTTCGAATTAGGACAGCCTTCGCCATCCCGCGGTGACGCAGTCGGCCATCGAAGGATGCGGCCTCTGAATTGGGAAGCAGCATTTGAATGTCTCCGTCATCTAACACACCTGATTGAGATCATCAGCTCATTAGCAGAGACTTCCACCCCCAACTATATAGTAGGCGAAAAACAGTATGTGAGCGTCTGAATTAATAATGTTCATAAAACAGCAGGCGGAAAGAACCCGGATTACTGCAGAGATTCCGAATTGTTCATCCGATGGCCACTTTACTATCCCATGAGTGAACGGTAGTGAAGCGACACAACTGTGGCAATATGGCGGATGTAGTACGTCCGATTTTCATTCATACTACACAACACACACTCATTGTACATACTTTTTTAACGGTCACAAAGCAAGTTTCAAAATAAATATAGTACCTATTTTACAGCAAAATTAGTCAAAATTAGTTAAGAAATCGTCTAATATGAATGAATTAATGAAACACCTCTGTTGATTTGATCTGTTGTCTTGATTTATATTTGATTGCAATTCAGCAATACAGAAGAATGTATTTTAATATACAAAACAGATCCATAAAGCTGGAAATATGCTGTTAAATTTATCATTTGAACACTTATTTATTTATTGACATTGTCAGTTTGCCAGGAGGCTGTATGGGAGGCTTTCCGGATATTTTTGGACAGAATTCCCAGCAACTCGGAGTATCAGAAATGGGTCCACACATGCCAGTACAACTCCCTGTGCATCTCAGATCTCGCCATGAATTTCAGCCATTCGCAGGAACACGTAGACTTGGTCTACAAGGTAAACTAATCAAAAATGCACACAATACTTTATAGTCAAAAGACTTCATAAAACTGGTGTGTGTGTGTGTGTGTGTGTGTGTGTGCGCGCGCACCAAATTCTGTCAATATTTTTGTGTTTTGAGTGTTAAAGTTAATGAGATAATTGAGTGATGATTAACCATTATTGAAGACACCTGATGTCAACAAGCAGAACTGAAGGAGCTAATCTACATTTTAAGTCACCGTTAGGGTGATCAGTGTTTGGTTGGCCTTTTGTCCCTTACATTTGGATTTTAGATTTTGTTTGACTGTACGTGAGTTATAACAGCTAGATGAACAAAGAGAAATGGTGATCTGATAGTGCTGGTTGTGTTTGGACATAACCATTATTTGACCTGAAAACTAATTTGGAGACTAGTCTCTGATTTAGGTTTTCTTTATTGATTATAGCAGCATTGTCCTTGTATATCATTAGCATTTTCAATGTAATCCAACGGATTTCTTAAAAGTTGTTCTAATACGCAAACATTTTTTTTTAAATGTATTTATACACACACAAACATCAAGAATCAAAACTATGAATCTCAACAATGGTGACAATAATAAAGCATGTTGCAGTGCATTCTGGGTGCGACAAATCAAAACTCATTCATGGCTCCCATCATGCACTGCGGTATGAATCAATTAGGGTCTGAATTGTCTTATTTAATTTGTTCTTAATATTTTCTTTTATTTTTGCTTTACAGATTTTCTTTTAACAAATTGTTGCAAAAATGGCCTAAGACAAATTCAAAGTAAGTTTCTTAGAAATTAAAATGGCAGAATGTATATAGGTGATATATATCGACTCTTTAGTCGCTTGTTTTCAAATTTTCAGAGTTGATCTGTTTATCTGAATATGCTGTTTGTCACCATTGGTGAGATTCATACGCCGATTCTTGATGTCTACATGAACATTTTTTGTTTTTTTCAGAACAACTCCTAAGAAATCCTTTGGATTATTTTGAAAAAGCTTGATCTCATGCTGTAGAATCACAGTGATGCTGTAATCAACAATATTATTCCAACTCTATATGAGTTCGGTGATTCAGGTCAAATGATAATTATATCGAAACACAACCAACACCACCAGATCACCTTTTCTCTTTGATCATCTAGCTGTTATAACTCCGTAACAACAGACAAACTAAAAATGTTAATAAGTTAAGGGTCTTGAGCTCAACTAAAACAAACACAAATTATGATTTTCTCCTTTGGTGATTCTGCTTGTTAACATCAGGTTTCTTCAATAATCTTCAATCATTACTCAATTAATCACTTAATTATCTCACTAACTTTAACACTCGTTCAGTGTTCATTTAACACTCATATTTTAACACTTTAACACTCATGAGTGTGGAGCCAAATAAACTCTGAGGAGAGTTTTAGCTGTGTACACTTTAAAAAGTGGTACCCTGAAATTATTACCTTAAAGAGCTATTTCTAGCCATAAAAGTTAGGTCGATTAATCTTATTAATCGATTAATCTTATCTATTTAAAAAAAAAAATTTTTTACTTAAATTAATCCAATAAATGTATAAGTTGCAATTTTTAGGTTACCATTTTTTCGAGTGTTTTTAGTCAATGGCCCAAAATGTAATGTTTAATCAAAATTCTCTTGTAATGATTTTTCTTTTCTTTACAGAGGTTGAATAAGAATAGTGAAAAATTAGAGCGGTGAGACGGCATATAATTTCATATCCTGAAAACAGCTCCAAGTCATCTATAACAAAAATTATGGACTGTGATAATTTTAATATCATGATACATATTCAATTTAATTTTATAGAAAAATAAGTGAAGAGCCAGCAACCGATGAAGCACAAGAAATGGAAGGTATAGTTGAATTGTTTTTGGTCTTCAGTGAGAAGTTTTCATAATTTTGGTAAGCTGAGCTAAGCTCAATTTCTGTTGTTCAGGTTCAGAGGAAGTCCCGACTGAAGCAGCAGTACATGAATTTGTTCCCACATCTGAATCTACTACTGTCCACATTACAACAGACACCTCTACTGCCTCACAGGTCTGGAGCACATTTATCTAACATTCTTCATATACTTCATTTTCATATTACACAACTGGAAGCAGTGGTTGCTAGAAATTTCACTTTAAAAAATATAGTGACAGCATTTCAATCATTACAAAAGTTATTTATAAGCAGCCTTTGCTTTGCTGTCAATGACCGTGGGCCATGGCTACCAGGCCGATAAGCCTTAGCTTAAGCTTAACTTCTAAGACAGATAAGGTAGTACGGATTTGCAACAAAAAATGTGCAGGATTTATCCTCTAGCTATATTAGGTGTAGCTTCATAACACATCAGACCTGTGTGCAGATCTAGCTTTAAGCAGCATCCACAGTATACACTGCTTTCTCAACTGTCTGTTGCTGAGTTGTGTTCCGCTTCGCTTTTAGACCTCGGCTGCATTTAAGTACAAAATGTTGTGCCCTACCCTCGCTAAGTTGCCCAATCCTCCATTTTGAAGTGCGTTCCACTTCAAGTGGACAAGGAAAGTTTATATGGACAGACCCTCTACCCCTCGATTTTGACTGAGGGAGCGAGTCTACTTACACTTCAGGCAGCTCCATATACCGCAATGCAACATGACTGATGTCACAGATGATTGCGCTTAACTCCATTCCACACAACTCTAGTGTGTTATTTGAATTATTTTGAGATATAATATAATATAATATAGACACACGGGGCTCCCTTCCAGTGATGGTTTGTGCATTTGACAGAATGTGACCTCTGTGACCCTTCTTTACCTGTGCCTATGCTTTTCCACCACATTGATAATTCGCCCTAAAAAATACCCAATTGCGATGATAAAGGTGGTCATTGTCTCACAACTGGCATATACTGAGATCTGCCAGAAACCAAAATATGTAGGCCTATCCAGAGTAGAAAATAAGATTGCCTTTGATAACTTTGGAGCAATATTTTTGCGGGGTTCATGAATCTTTGACATTTGACTGCTTTATTAAGAAACTAAGGGTCTACAATTGAGCTTCTTTAACTTTAGGTAAGGCAATTTACAATGTGTGCAAATCCTGTATGACAAAGTATCTTATTTCAGCACTTGCATGAATACTTCAATTAAAATATTTGTTTTTTAACCTGTAAAGTTGCCTAAACCGTTTGGGGAATTATGCAATTATATATTGTTGCAGTACTTGTTAATAGTTCTTGTGCTATATTTTCAGGAGTTGGATCTTCACAATGTGGTTCCAGAGCAGCCAGTACATCACGTCATAGAGTTCAGTGTTACACTGATGGACCACGGGTATCAAGAGATACTGAGAGTTGCTGATTCACCTCAGTATCATGACCTGTCACAGCATCTTCAAGATCAGGTTTGTGAAAATGACCAAACAGTGATCCACCATTCAGTGTTTTTGAGGAATCAAAGAGGCTTCACCAGGGTTAGACTAAGGGATCTAGGGACAGAAGGGGTTGTAGGAAATGTAACGTTTTGTGAATCTGTTGGAGGACTTTCTATTCTGTCTTGAAAATGATGGATTGTGCTACCTGGCGGTATTGGTTTATACATTTGCCTAAATGTATAGAATCTTGTTTCTGCCATGGAATAAAAAAAACACAAAAGATAATTGAGACTTTTTATCTCACAATTCTGACTTTTTTCCTCAGCATTGTGAGATATAAACTTGCAAATTGCAAGTTATAAAGTCCAATTCTGAGAAAAAAAGTACAATTGCGGGTTATAAAGTCAGAACTGCCAGAAGTTGCTACTACCTTTTTTATGCTTTATTCAGTTGTGGAAACAAGCTTCCATAGCAACATGTTAAACTGCACACTTGTCTGTTTGTTGCAGATGCAACATGTTTTCAAAGACCTACCTGGATTTATGGATGTCCACGTGTTAAGAATTAGGTAGGTGTACTAAAAAAAATAAAAATAAAACTCTTCTGAATTCATCATCACTTTCTTTATTACAACAGCAGTGACCAACTGATTGCTTGAGGTCTGTTGCTAATTTGAAAATAATGATAACATTCACGCTGACATTTGAGTTTGTATTTCCATCATTAGCTATTAATATTTCACCGGGGAAGTGTTTGTGTATATCTGATTTCTCTGTTGCATTTTACTTTTCATCTTTGTATCCTTTCCTACATGCAAGCGAGGCGGAAGAGCCTGAAGGGTAAAAGTTACATATGTATATAATGTGCTGTGTAGAATCAACTTTAGTATTATTTATTTAGCAGATGCTTTTATCCAAGCAATAAATGGATAAATGTAAATGCATATTGCCTCCATTTCTCCAGGCCTGGAGGAATATCTGCAGTCTACTCGGCTGTTTTTGAGACTATTGAACCAACCATTGCTGATGAAAGTCTTGGCATAGTTGTTTCATCTACAGGACCAAGTCTGATGGACATGATAGTTAAAGCACTGAGCAAAAAGGCCTCTCTTCTTGATCTTAATTCACTGACATTTGAGACAGGTACATGCACAAATAAAAATGCATTTCCATGTACAATTTAAAATAAATAAAGTCTTGTTTAATTGTATTTTACAAGTTCTGTACAAATATTCTCTCATCAGGCAAAGACCAACCCTCAACCAGAACGCCTGTCACTGAGGTTTCTGAAGACATAATAACTAAGGTGACTAATGTCATATAATTAAACAAAGAGGTACAAGAGACCTTTTTATTTCGTAGACATGGATAAAGAGGCACAACTTACAAAAATGCCTGAAACTAAGGCTCCGATCAGGATTTTTGGGGCCTATCACCAATCAATGGCAGCAGTATTGGCCGATAAGATTACTTAAATAAATAATATTATTCTTCACAACAATGCATTTATAGAACAATTTAAGAGATGAGAAGGTATCATGAATTGTAAACTCTTTATTAATTGGTAAGCAACATATTCCATTCCCTCTCTTAGAAGTGATTGGGAACAACTTAGACTAGAGCTTAACAAATATAGCATTCCTGTGAAATAAATTTTCTGTTTTGTTTTATTATCAACATACATTGCAAATCAGGTTTATTGACAAAATTTACAGGCTTTCAGTTGTTTGCAATGAACAAATCAAACAACAGTAATGGACAGCTCAAAACAAAATGTTTCACGTGGTTTCCCCAATTTTCAACTTAAAATGCAACTTTTTATGACTTCTGCAGTCTCAAATGTAGTGCCTCTTATGTGCCTCGTTTTTTTTTTTTTTTTACTATTATACAGAGTATAACACTAGCATAACATCTTTAAATGCAACAACATAATTGTACATCTGTTAATTTGCAGTCCTCTGATCGAGATTCATATGGTGACCTCAGTTTTCCAACAAAAGAAACCAAGGTTGAAGTTAATCTTTCCTCAGATGGCAATGAGAATGTTTTGGAGACCATTTTACACACAACTGTAGAGACAGACAGCACCACAACAACAAAATCAACAGTTGAACCTGAGAATGAGGCAGTCATTATACACCAGCTTGAAACTATTAAAGGGGAAACTGGTGAGCTCATAAAAGAAACTTTTCAAGTTCCACCAGTAGAGGAAGCTCTTGCTGACGATGACAGCAAACCAATTGTTATTGTTGATAAAGACAAAAATCTGGCTCCAACATCTTCAGCTTCTATCTCAACATTACCCTCGAGTGGAGAACAGCCTAGACCTACAGAGAAACCTACACCCGAGAGTGACTTTAATCTAAACACAATACCAGAAGATAACATCATGTTTAACCCAATAACCACGACCCACATTTTGTTCACCACCGCTACAACCGTAAGTCCTGGGTCTGAACAACCAAAGTTGTCTGTCACAACCGACTTCACCATCACCCTACAACCTTCAACTGAACCAGTTGATCCAATAACTGAAGTTACAGATTCTAATGAAATTCCAGAGGTGCCTCACACCCTAATTGTACTAAATGAGGAAGATACCAAAATGGTGATGGCTGAACCAGTGGAAACTAAGACTGAGGTTGATTTACCCAAGGTAAATGTTGTGACAACAGAAACTGTAGAAGTAACTGGATCTGAGGGAGTAATTGAAGATACTGTTGTTTTAGAAGATCAGGTATTCCGACCTGAAGAAGTGACTATGTTAACAGAATCTCATACAGAGTATATCACATTAGAACCTGTGAGAACGACTGCGGCACCAGAACCAGAAGAAGATTGGATTGGAAAATCAACTAAACCAGATGAAGTAGCAGAACGAGAGGGAAAAGATTTAGAGGAAGAAACAGAGGTCATTATAGAATCAAAAGACGATGTTGAGGAACATAAAACTGACAAGGAGATTAAAGTGAGAGAAGAGGAGGATGTTCAGGTAACTAGGAAGCCAGGAACTGTGGCAGTACAACCCAAGGAGGAACCTCGTTTAACAGAACTCGAAGAAGAGGGTGAGGTGGTGGAACCTGAGAGAGAAGCTGATGAATCACAGCCTTCTGATGTGGTAGAATATGAGGAAGGCATCAACACTGAAGAGCCTGATGTGGAGACAGCAAGTGAAGTCCCTAAACCTACTGAAGGTTCAACAGAACCTCCTGCAGAGATGATTAAGATTATACCACCAGAGATTTCTGTGACAGAAATGTACCTGGTTAAGAACATTGACTATTACCAACCTGTAAGTGATAATTTGCCCTTCGTGCCAGTTGACCGTGTTCAACCAGAAATGGACATTGGTAAACCTGAATATGTGGAAGACTTTGGGCTTGAGGATCCAAACTCCAAAACTGAGGTTACTGAGGGAGTTCTTGAGATACCAGATATGGTTATAGAGGACACCACCACAAAACCAGAAGTGGCTGATGTTTACCCTACTGTATCAACTGCCACAGAATCTCTATCTGAAATGGTTACAGAATCAGCTTTGAAGAAAGATGAGGACTTACCATCTGTTGTTGGCGATACTGAGGACCCACAGCTCACGGATATAGGTGAGAGAGATATGTTGTGTGTGTTACTCAATGAAAATGTTTGGCAAACAGATTTTTTTGAATTAAGGTTCACATGGGGATATGTATGGCAAAGAGCCAAAGTTTTGGCTATCGTCTGAAACACTATAGACATCCATACAAGTTTCCAATAACAGATCTGATTACAGAACTTAAGGTCTTAAATTTAAATATAAGTTAAGACAGGATAAAAGACTAAAGAAGGAAAAGATACCTGAGTGCAGAAGTGACAGGAGCTGTTTTAAGTGGAAGTATTCTGCTACATCTATCAGGGATAGGAGAGTTAAGATTGCTGGACAGTCATATTGATCCATGTAAAGAACTATTTTCCCTTTAACGTAATTTCTAACCTGTCATTTTTGATTTCCCAGAGGAAGACACTAAGACAGAGGTTGTCCTTATACAACAAGTGGAAGAAAATGCATCACTGCCCATTGATATACTTACAACTGATACACCTTTGACAAGTGCACCTGCAGACCATGATCTTTTTGAAGTAGTCCTAACAGATGTATCGATCGTTACTCCAACATCTTTGGAAAAGGATTATGATTCACCAACTGAAAATGTACACTCAACTGTTGTCCAGGACGTTGTATTTAAAGAGGCTGAAAATGACAAAGTACTGAATGTGGAAACTGAGGACCCATTTACTAATTTAAAAGACCTAGCCACAGAGTTAGACCAAATAGATATAGTAAGTACTGAGACCATTGACCTCTTGAGTTATGACAATGGATATTCTTTTCCAAATGAAGGATATCCCTTGGAAACAACAAAAGTGCCATCACTAACATACTTCACAACTCCCTCAATGACCACAGCGAGCAAAGGCAAAGAACTAATTGTGTTTTTCAGTTTGCGTGTCACAAACATGATGTTCTCTGAAGAGCTTTTCAATAAGAGCTCTACAGAATACCGATCATTGGAAAACAGATTTATTGAACTGGTAAGTGCAGCTATTTCAGATGTTGATTGTCGTGAGCAGTGAGATTTTACAGTGAGAGAACATACAACTCTTTATTTTATAAGCAAAATCACTATGCCTTTTTTTCCATCTGTTCATGATGACTACAGGACACCACTTGCTGAACTAACATGCAACATTCTGTAGATGGGTCTTGTCACAATAATGTAGCACATTGCAGCTTTATTGTAATGTTTATTGTTGCATACTCTCTATTTAAATTATTTTAAGAACATGAGGCGGTATACAGTTTATACTATGCAGTATGGTATTATTCGTTTCAATGTTAATCACTTAGGTTAACAGTAGGTCCTTCTGCTAACTCCTGTAATTGTCCAGTGATTTTTGTATGGTGAACATACATAAATTACACTTTTGTCTTCCCTGTGCACAGCTACTTCCATATCTACAGTCTAACCTAACAGGCTTTAAGCAGTTAGAGATCCTTAACTTCAGAAATGGAAGTGTGGTGGTCAACAGCAAGATGAAATTTGCCAAGTCTGTACCGTACAACATTACTCAGGCTGTCCAGCACGTCTTGGAGGAGTTTTGTGATGCTGCAGCCCAGCGTTTGGACATAGAGATTGACAGCCATTCTCTAGACATAGAACCAGGTAAGAGTCTTACCTTTGTAAGCATCCATTACTATTGATTTCAAACTGGATCAGTCAGTGTGGAAAGCAGAAACAGGGACAGAATTTCTCACAGAAGGTAAAGAATTGATACAACTGAGATGAGTCTAATTTGTTCTTTCATTTTAGCTGATCAAGGTGACCCTTGCAAGTTTCTTGACTGCAACGAGTTTTCGAAGTGTGTGGTGAACCTCTGGACAAAGGAAGCACAATGTTTATGTGACCCAGGCTACGTAACGCTGGAAGGACTCCCATGTCAGAGCCTCTGTGTGGTCCAGCCTGATTTCTGTCTCAATGGAGGAGAGTGTGAGATTGTACCAGGGCATGGTGCCGCTTGCAGGTACCTCAGCGAACAATCGGATATAGCTATAAACCGTTAAATCCTACAATCTAAATTAAACTCAATTATGCTTTGGAATTGAATAAAATGCTCTTGGTTTTACCTTAATTAGGTAAATCAAGTTTCTGACTCTATGCTGGCTAACTTGTTTAATACATTTATTGTGGGATATTTTTTACATTTTTTCAAGCAGTCGTTTTGCTTATGCTTTGTGGTAACTTCTTTACATGTTATAAATTTGTAAGCAGAGGGATGCTGCTGTATAGCTGTGAAGGATCTCTTTAAAGGGTTAGTTCACCCAAAAATGAAATTTCTGTCATGAATTACTTCTCCGTCATAATGCCAACTTTACATATTTCTGGGCCTTGAAAGTTGCAATGACGTTGCTGCCTATGGCTGATTCAGAAACCTCTCAGATTTCATTAAAAATATCTAAATTTGTGTTCCGAAGATGAACGAAGGTCTTACGTGTGTGGAAAGACATAAAGGTGAGTAATTAATTACAGAACATTTTTTGGGTGAACTAACCCTTTAATAATAAAACCTCCATGTTACATGTTCTAACTGTCTCTCTTGAACCTTTTAGATGTCCTGTAGGTAAATTCTGGCAATTTATCGGGGAGAGATGTGCAGAGCTGGTCTCCGTGTCACTAGACCCCTTTCTTTACCTAGTGTGCCTCGTGGGGGTGCTCGCCTTTCTTTATGCCATCATTTCTCTCTTGTTATCTATGTGCAGGAAATGTGTACGGACCAGAAAGACACTAACTCTAGTGTAAGCAGGTCTTTTTTCGTCAGATTTTCTGATTTTTTTGCGGTTAAGCATTTGTTGTGTTAACAAAGATACCAAAGAAAAGATATACAATTAAATTTATCTTTGAAAATTTGACTAGACAAATATATATACAAATGTAAGCAACATACCAAATACAAATTCTTTATTTCTTATGTTAGGAATGTTCCAGGTCCAGTTCCCAAGTTCTTCAGTTTGTAAGAACAAAGAAAAAATTCTGTTATGTGCTCAGTTCCATGCTAACGCAATTTTGTCTGTTTTTATAAACTAAGAGAAGAAATTCCTTTAATTGCATATTGCTGCAAAAAAGCATATGAATTAATTTGACACGTGTCTTATATAATATCTTTCTTAAGTGAACTACTCACAGTTAATTCGAAATATGGAGTTATGTACAAAATTGCTTTGCATAAAATGTATAAATGTATCTTTACTTGCTTTCAAGCCTATCTATGTGATTCTGTGTCTAAAAACATTTATGAACACACTTTTAATCTCTCATTAGATAAACATTACATATTATACATATCATTCCTTAGTTTCATTCTGTGCCTTTTATCTTTGGGATAGTATCTTTTCATTGACTGAACAATCAGATGTCTCTGTTCTAGCCCAACTGGATTAACAACTGGAGCCTCCACAAGAAAAAATGATTCAAGAAAAAAAAAAAAAAAAAAACCCTAGTCTAAATTTATTGCAGTATCCCATTTACTGAAGTCAATATACACTCACCGGCCACTTTATTAGATGCACCTCTTCAACTTCTCGTTAAGACAAATATCTAATCAGCCAATCACATGGCAGTAACTCAATGCATTTAGGCATGCAGACATGGGTCAATGTATGAATTAGGCATTTATATAGCATTTTTATGTGTATTACTGTACACCCAAAGCGCTTTACAATCATGTTGGAAATTCTCTCCTCAAGGGTCTCTCCTCAACCACCACCAGTGTGCAGCATCCACTTGGATAATGCGACGGCAGCCACAGAACAACGGCGCCAGTGCGTTCACCACACACCAGCTATAGGTGGAGAAGAGAGAGAGTGATCGAGCCAATTCAAAGGATGGAGATTATTAGGAGGTCATGATTGATAAAGGCCAATGGAGAGAATTAGGCCGGGACACCGGGGTTATACCCTTACACTTTACGAGAAGTGCAATGGGATTTTTAATGACCACAGAGAGTCAGGACCTCGGTTTAACATCTCATCCGAAGGACAGTGCTTGTTACAGTATAGTGTCCCCGTCACTACACTGGGGCATCAGGACCCACACTGACCACAGGGTGAGCGTCCCCTGCTGGCCTCACTAACACCTCTTCCAGCAGAAACCTGGTTTTCTCAGGAGGTCTCCAATCCAGGTACAGACCAGGCTCAACCCTGCTAGATTCATTGCTTGACTCATTGCAGTCTTGGGGTACAGGGTGATATGGCTATGGCTTGGGAATAAAGGTGACTTAAGTGACTTGGCATGTGAATGTGGCATGGTTGTTGGTGCCAGACAGGCTGGTCTGAGTATTTCAGAAACTGCTGATCCACTGGGTTTTCTCACAATTTTCTCACACAACCATCTCTAGGGTTTACGGAGAATGGTCCGGCAAAGAGAAAACATCCAGTGAGTGGCAGTTCTGTGGGCAAAGATGCCTTGTTGATGCCAGAGGTCAGAGGAGAATGGCCAGACTGGTGCGAGCTGATATAAAAGGTAACAGTAACACAAGTAAGCACTCGTTACAACCGAGGTGCAGAAGAGCATCTCTGAACACACAAAACTTCGAACCTTTTCTAGCAGATGAGCTGCAGCAGCAGAGAAACACACCGGTGACACTTCTGTCAGCAAAGAACAGGAAACTGAAGCTACAATTCACACAGGATCACCAAAATTGGACAGAAGATCAGAAAAACTGTAGCTGGTCTGATGAGTCTGGATTTCTGCGGCGACATTAAGATGGTTGGGTCAGAATTTGGTGTAAACATGTACTGTAAACATGGATCGATCCTGCCTTGTGTCAGTGGTTCAGGCTGATGGTGGTGTAATGATGTGTGGATTATTTTCTTGGCACACTTTGGCCCCCTTAGTACCAACTGAGCAACATTTAAATGCCACAGTCTACCTGAGTATTGTTGCTGATCATGTCCATCCCTTTATGACCAGTGTTCATCCTCTTGATGGCTACTTCCAGCAGGATAACGCACCATCTCACAAAGCTCAAATCATCTCAAACCAGTGTCTTGATCATGACAATGAGTTCAATAAAATCAAATGGCCTCCCGTCACCAGATCTCAATCCAATAAGCAGCTTTTGGATGTGAGGGAACGGGAGATTCACATCATAGATGTGCAGGCGACAAATCTGCAGCGACTGTGTGATGCTATCATCACACAGGATCTCTGAGGAATGTTTCCAATACCTTGTTGAATCTGTGTCATGAAGAATTAAGGCATTCGGAAGACAAAAGGGGGTCCGACCTGCCACTAGCAAGAGTACCTAATAAAGTGGCTTGTGAGTGTAAATGCTTCCAGTTGCATCTTCCAACAGTGGGCTGAACAGCAGGCATCTTTTCTGAGTAGGACACATGTGGTTTTCACATCCTCATGTTAACCAAACTAAAAAGTATGAACACCGAATTAGTGATTGCAAGGCAGACCCGTATTGAAATTTCCAATCACGGTTTCTTCAAAATATTCAAAATTCCATTTTAAACTTTTACACACATTTTCAGCTTTATGTGGGCTATTTTTGTTTTTTATTCACAGATAAATTACTTTATCCTTAGCTTGAATATCTCTCTTACATTTACAATGTTGATGTTTAAAAATTGTCAGGTGTTTGCTAGATCATCCATGAGCACACTGAAATTCAACACACCCTAATGTTAGAGGTACAGCTTCATGCTTACATTTTAATTTGAACATTTTTGTACAAAAGTTACTTTTTTGCTGCCTTGCAAGCACTTTCAGGACAAATTCTAATTAAACCTGTTTTTTGTTGTAGTTACAATTTAATCGAAAATATTTGCGACCACTTTTCCCATAAAACAGGACCTTACCCAAGGAATCCAAATGAAATGATTTCCAGAATGTTCTAAAACAACAGCCTGTGTTGTACATAAAAAAAACTTTCACTAATGTGTCTTTTTTACAGAAAGCGATGCCTTACACCTGTGAATTTGTCCTTGGAATATGACATTTTCTTTTTCCCTTCAGCTGATCTTGATGTCTTTCTTTGCCTTTTGAAACTTGAGCTTCATATTGTTACGTGTGTTGTCCTGTTTTATAGAGGCCGAAACCAGACCACCATACCAGGCCTGACGAGTTAATCACAGATGATCTCAACATTATAATACTGTCACTGAGGTAAGATCAGCTCTCACATCACCTTGTTTTGTAGTTCAAATCAAATCCCAAACTATTAGACCAGGGGCCTATACCATGAAGCCGGTTTAGGTGGCTAGCCAGGTATGTTTCAGTTTAGCTTGCGCCAACCCTGGGTTTTCGGGCACCATAAAAGTGGTTTGGTTTTTAGCAGTGGTTATCCCCATAGTAACTTACACCCCACGGCTAACCTGGCCCGGGGCAGCTTATGTTCCAGTAAGAGGTTGCAAACCGAACGTGGACCAATCAGCTGTGAGCAAAGAATAACGTCACTCCACCTGTTTCCTCTCCAAATAAAAGGTCTCTACATAGCAAATGATTTTTAAAGACAAAATCGTCAGGCTTTTAAGTAATGCTTATTTAGAATAATAATTTTGTATCATTTAGATATTATGTAATTTTTAGGATTTTTAACCTTTAATCGATCACACATATACAATTTTAGTTCATCAATTATTATTACGCACAGTTTAAATTAATAAATATATAAAGGTAATATAAATACACTTTAGAATCAATAGATAAAGCTATAAAATGACTACATGTGAGCTTAAATGTTCAATTCTCTCTATACCTTTATCAACTGTTTAAACTAACTTCACAACTTTTTCTATTTCTATTTCTATTGGTTTTCACCAGGTTCTAATACCAGGTGTAAACAGGGCCTAACATTTTTTTACATTTTATTTCAATTTATTTAATATTTTTAATGGATATTAGATTACCTAACTTTTTTAAGCAAAGCTTTATATATATAGTGTTGGTTTCAAAGTGCATATAATGATGAAAGTACATCCTTATCTAATGCAAAAATGACTTGTTTCTCTTTTAACAGAAGTGGGACGTGTCATGCTGTCTTCCAATGGTGCTTGTCCAGCCATTAAAAGATGTTTAAAAAGACTTCCCATGATCCCACAACTCATGAAGATTGTAGAATGAGTGGCCAAACATCCTGAACAGATGGAAAGCCAAGTTGAGTTGCTATTGGTTAATATGTTACATGTCGTTCTCATGAGAACGTTAAGAAACGCAACTGGATTTCAGGTAGAATGTTTCACAAGGCAGAAATGATTGAGGGTTTCCTCACAATGAGGAAATGTTTCTTGTCTGATCATAAAGAATACACTGTTAAAATGTTCTCATAATTTGGAACATAATTGTTTTGATGTGTAATAATTATAAATGGTCTTACATGCATAGTGAATACTTTTTTTTTCGTCTTTAAGAATGGTTGTCTTGAGAAAAAGAGAACTTTGTTGCAAACATTATTTGATAGAATGTTAAATAACACCAAACATAAAATAATGTGTGTGACAAAAAAAGACCAATTTTGTAAAATGTACCCAAAGAAATGAAATATCTAAATGTAGTTCTAATATCTATCTGTCCATCTATCCATCTGTCCATCTGTCTATCTATCTGTCTATCTATCTATCTATCTATCTATCTATCTATCGGATCCCTGAAAGGAGGTTCTCATAACTCTATTGTACAATTGTGTTTTTTACATGACACAATTGTGCTGGTTTATATCTATATAAAATCTCAGTGTATTTGTTAGAAGAAAACAGACAACTTTATTTAGCTGGACAGATCATGCCTACACCAGTACCTTGTTTAGTTTGATACAAATCTTCATTTTGTTTATAGAAATAAATCTCATTTGCATATTGCTCTTATACATACTTGGTCAGATATCACAATTACAGACTGTGCTTTGTCTATCTTATTGCATAATTTGCTAAATTATAGTGTTACAAAATTAGGGAAAATAACAACACCACCACAAGAATGACTAAATTATATTACTAAAATCATTATTCTTTTATTAAACATTTTCCATTCAAAAGTCATAATTTAGTTGTCATTACTTACCAGAGTTATTGTATTTACTGTTTTGTAGCTTTCGTAAATACTTTTTGCAAGCAGTTAAACTCACAGTGAAAAACAAAACTCAAAATAGAGTAAAGTGCTGAACAATCTCAGTATTTACATCTGCAAGTCAGAGAGGAGCTTTATTTCAATGCGAGACTGATTTAAATGTTAGGAAAAGACACACTTGTGGAACTTCTCTACAGGAACACTCCCAGTGAAGTGTTTATGGATTACTGATCATACATCATACCGAAATATGACATTAAGTAAATTATAATAAGAGGCAGATTAGAGCCAATTAAACTGTCAAGAACAGTAATTAAAGATCAATGAGAGGATTAAACGCACCAGAAACTCAAATAAAAACAACAAATGAAACGGCAACTAGAGATTATCGAAGAGAACAAAACGAAACTAAAAAACAAAATAAACAAAAAAGAATAAAAAAAAGTAGTAAGTGAAAGTCAGTGCTGGTTATGTAAGAGCTGGCAGCCTTCCCTCATTAAGCTAGAGTGTGTGTGAGTGTGTTATTTGAGCGTGCTCTGCAGCATGGCAGTGGCGTATGTGGGTCGGGCCTGCCTGCTCTCGATGGCGCTTCTGAGGTACTGAACGCCTCCGCAGCGCTCCCAGATTTCCTCAAACTGGCGGGGCAGAATCTCAGCGCCACGCTTCCGTGTCAAACCGGTCTCCTCCAGACTCAACTCACACATCTCCATATCATCCTTACCTATCAACACACAAACAGACACCGCGTTTGGAACTGAACAAGGAATGAAGCGGTATAGAACTTTTGGTCGATACAGAAAAAGTAGATCCTTTTTTTGGCTAATATTAAAAGGTACACTGTAACTTTTTTGTTTTTGTTTGTTTAAATGAGTCAACATGTATAATATAGTAAGTTTATTATAAGTGTTTATATTTTAGACCTGACGGCATTATTTTGAGGGAAATTGTGTACGTGTCACTCGACTGTGTGTGTCTGGTCATATCCGTAAATAGAGTAAAGTGGCTCCGGCTGCTTTGACGCGTGTCTGGTGTGAGAGGTCAGAGGTTAGTTGTTACAACGAGCGAGAAAGGTTGACATGGAAAGTCTGCTGGAGAAAATAGAGCGCGCCACAGAGCTCGTAATAAAACAAGAATCAACATTGGCTTAGCTTTTCGGAGATGGCGAGAACTGAGGGATTTGAAATGTTGTAAAAGCGGCGTGGATATGCTATTACTCAACAGGCGAGTAAGGTGTTTTATTGACCAGATAAACGGTCATATGTAGCTCTCTGTAGTTCATTGTAAAGCATTATCTATTGTGAAGGGTCATATTCATCCACAGTCACCCAGAGCTGAAGCACAACCAAAACTAGGTTCTTCCGCAAAATGCATGCAGTTTCGTACAATATTTTGTAAAATAGCACACTGGATATGGATAGCAGTATTTTTGGTTTTCTCTCACTTTTAATTAGTTGCTTATTAGCATGCATATTACTAGGATTAGTCGGTACTGAAATATAAAAATGTGCCATTGGCCAATCAGAGACATACATGTAGAGCGCCTCAACACAATGGCCATTCAGAGGTGTTTACCGACTTGGTACCGAAGTCAGTACTTTTGACAACACTGACTAGGATATTGGCTGTTTATTAGTACTTATAAAGCACATATTAATGTTTTATCCCTTAATCCTTCCCGATACCGAAACTTAACAACTACCTAAAATATTATGAAGCAGTAATTAGGAGTTTATTGAGGCAAAAGTCGTAGTTAATAGTGAATATGTGTTCCCCATACTAAAGTGTTACTGCATTTTTAGACATGATGTATGCAAGTAATAACCCCATAAAAATGCATTTAATAAAATAAACCATGAACTTAGATGTTGGTATCGGAGTTATGAGTATGATGACTATGAGTAAATTAGGACACGCATAGAGTGCTGCAGGCGTGGTCTAGTACTGATAAGGTGATCAGAAAGAGAACACACTGACACCAGCAGCTTCTCTTAGAAAGAACAGTGAGGTAAAGGCAGTGAACTGACATCTCCGAACGAGAGAATAAATGTGAGTGAAAGTGAATGGCACCTGCCACCAGCAGAATGGGGTGTTTGTCGGGGTGCAGCTCCATCTGTCTGGCGATCCACGGCCCATCGAAGTGGGCGTACCACCATCCTTTCTTCTTGTTCTGCGGGTCTTTGAAATGGTCTCCTGGCCGGATGAAGGGAATGCGAAAGAAGCGCTGCTGTCTGTTCATGACGATCTCTTGCTGCCGAGGCATTGCAGGCACAACGGGGTTCTGCTGGGCTGGAGGATGATGGGAAGACAACACCGTTATATCTGATTCTCCAAGCCGGCTGCCACAAGATAAAGCGCCAGTATGAATCTCGGCCACAAGCAGTCAAGCGATGTGCATCAGGGCTTTGTCATGTTTTCTATTATGATGCTTTTGTTAAGCTCCGCCCACAGTGTAATATCATTGGTCCAAAACTCCCAATCCACATGGCTACATATAATAGCATATAAATATGAAATATTCCAAGGCTGTTCACACCACCAGTCCAAATCTGATTATTTGTGTATCCGATTGGACTCTGATTTAAATAATTGATGTCCACACGGTGCATCACATCTGTTCAGATCTGATTTGTGTGTCCCGTGCCGCTCTTTCGTTTTCAGGAATATCTGCATTGGTTTCTATGGCAATGGCGTTGTGTTGGTAGTTATACGCCAAAAACAACAACAGCAACATGGAGGGGTTAGCAATATAAATGTTGTCTTATTTACAACTTTACTGGCTTTATTCTGTGCTGTCGTCTCCACCGGTCTCAAAACATGTCTGTTATATTGGCATTTTTTGCTCGTTTTGCAACACTACCTTGTTTCGTTTATGCTATGTGCCAAGAGAAAGTCACATAAACCATGCAAAATCCGATTTGGATAAGATTTCAAACCACATATGGATGTGGCTCGAAACAAAAATTAGATTTGGACTGACGGTCTGAACGAGGCTTAGTTGGATGAGACACAGTATTTCATTAGTGAGGACAGAAAAATGTAAAATTACTGACTGAACAAAAAAAAATTGTGAGTTTTTTGTGCTTGGTTAGAACCCAGGATATGGTATAATATGAAACAATACCAAAAGAGCGAGCTGATCTGACTCACATTAACAGTAATGCTATTTTTATGCTGACCTTCTACATGAAGCTTTCAACTCATTTCATTGACAGCAATTATAGGTTATATTGATTGATAAAAGCTTTACATGTTCTTTATCTGAATGAAACCCTACTGCATTATGTGTTCATCATGAAATATTTGATATGGTAATGCTGGACTCTGCATGTGTGGATCTGATTCAAAGAGCATTATGAATGGTCAGCTAAAAGAATATAGTAAAAGTAACTACTCTGAATGGAACGTCAATGGAAAAAAAGAAACATCAGACCTAGCAATACTAGAAGTCTATCTATACACATTAAAATGACCAAAATAAAGCCAAACATTAGCATTCAATCATATTCACCTAAATTCATATCAATGGCAGATATACTGATTTAATGGGGTCATATATTATTCTTTTTTTGGGCAGTGGGAAATGAATACTTTTACTGAACAAGGATGCAAAACTGATCAAAAGTGAAAGATACTAATAATGTTTGTTGCAAAAAAGTATTTCACATAAATGTTCTTTTGAACTTTGTATTTATTAAAAGAATCCTTAAAAATATATATGAAGCAGCACAACCTTTTTCAACATTGATAATAATCAGAAATGTCTCTTGAGCATCAAATCCTCATATTAGAGTGATTTCTG
The DNA here is from genome assembly GCA_030578275.1 of Meda fulgida. Lineage (NCBI taxonomy): Eukaryota > Metazoa > Chordata > Actinopteri > Cypriniformes > Leuciscidae > Meda > Meda fulgida. Next base: position 29,485,313 of record CM060635.1, on the reverse strand, counting down.
AAGGATCATGTGACACTGAAGACTGGAGTAATGATGCTGAAAATACAGATTTACTATCACAGGAATAAATGACATTAAAAATATAATACAAAAGAAAACAGTTTTATATTGTAATCATTTTTCACAATATCACTGTTTTTACTGAATTGTGATTGAATAAATGCAGCTTTGGTGAGCAGAAGAGACCTTTCTAAATAGTAGCAGGGAAAGAGGGATATTTTATTTATTGTAAATATTGTTTTCTATTGGCTTTGTTAAATAAGTGAGTTAAGCGAATTATTGTTTTTTCGTCTCTTTTCATTTTATTAGGCCTTTTAGTAATGTTAACTTTTTAGTGTTTTGTCCATACTTACCAATGAAGGCTTTGTTTTCAATTATATCAACTATTACAAAAAACAAAAAACACCACCAAAAAATGATTTCTGGCTGTAGTGTGTGATATGAGTTTCATCCTGACTCCGGTGGGATTTGTGGGATTGCTCACCGTAGTCTGTGATGGCTTTCGGCACCCTCTGCTCGTCCTGAGTGTTGCGTTTCTTGTTCTTTGACTTCCACGCGTGATACACCTTGAGTCTGCGGTGAAACTCCTCACGGCACGCCGCTAACAACTCGATATCTACATGGAGAGAGTGAAAAGAGACGCAACTGAAATAAAACAGACATTTACATCATCCACATTTATACCCATCAACTCAGAATGAAGTTCATTTTTAATAAGTTGATATAATCAGAAAGCAATAAAGCACAGGGACTATTTTTCAGCAGATTATGTAAGAAGAACCTTTTTGACCGATTTTGGAACATTTAATACAAAAGGTCAAATCTAAAACGACAATTTCAGATGTTAAGGTTAATAATCAACTGAATCAAGCAAATTTATGACACTGAGCAACACAAGATGTCAAATGATGCTGATCACATGATCATCAGGTTTTGTTTAGAAAGACATACTCTATTTACTTGGCTTGTTATGCTGAGAATATGATTTGTAAAGAGAAAATCTGTGTGAAATTGGCTAAGAATGCAAATAGAAGCAACGTAATTTTTGGTTTAGACCGTATACTGTCATAAACTTTTTTTTTCCATTAAAATGCAGAAACAAATAAAACCAAACATATTCTGTGAAATTTACTGATGAAAACAAGCATGAGCTTTCCTACCACAGGATGTATTGATGGCATCCCGTAATTCCGCATATTTCCACTTGCTGAGTTCATATTTCTTGACATCAACTTGGGCATTTGTGGCGGTCACCTGTGGACTTCTGAATCCATGGAAACAACACAAACAAAACCAAATGAATGCATTTTCTACACTAGGCATTTGACAGAAACTAGAGCTACTTAAATTACTGTGGAAATACAAGCTCTCTGGAACTTACCAATCAAACAAGACACATTTACACTACAAACAAGAAACAAGACTTACTAAACACACTAATAGAGCTAAATCAAATGCATGGTAATAAACATTTATTTTGCAACAAAAATTACAACATTCATTAAATTGTGAAAAGTATGAAGAAGAGAAGAGTTTGAAGATCACATCACCAATAACAGGAAGATCAATTTCAGAAAAAAAGGACAAATCGGCAGTAATCAACTTACAAGTAGGAAACACATTCATTCGTGGACAGAAGAAATGAAACTAGACGTGACTCTGGATTCAATTGATTATCAAAATGAAACACTGTGATTGGACTGAAGATTAATTTTAGGCTCTTTATCAAGGTTTTTTTTTTTTTTTTTTTCAGTGGATAAGGTTTAGATTTTTGGTTGTGTATTTCTGTAGTAAAAACAAACCCTTCTACCCACCGAGCCAGAAGATCAGACATTTCCTTGGCCATTTCCTCCCTAAAGGACATGATTATTGGACCGTACATATGTTAGTATATGACGTCAGCAATAACCCGCTAAAAGAATATTCCCTCCATTTGTGCATTTTACCAACAAGATTCCCAGTTGGACCTAATTTAAGCTCATGGTGATAATGTGAAAATAAATGCTAGTTTCATGAAACGTTTTACAAAACTACCAAACTAATCTAATAATTTGCAGTGAACAATCAAGATTTCAATAGGAGACATAGTGAAAATGTAACCTACATGGTCAAGCTCTTGAGCTTTTGTGGTGGTGCAACACTGTAAAAACAGACAGAAGGAGCATTACATATGTGATGGAGAGACCAATCAAAGCGTCCGTCCGTTATTCAACAAGACTCAAAATCCCACCACCATCAATGCTTTAGAAGAATGTTCCAGGTTCAAGACAAGCCAAACGACACACCACGAGGAAACATGAGTTTGCTTGATCTTTTACTATAATTGAGTTAAATCTTTTGAAAGCAATTGTGCTACTTTATATTTATGTGGAAACCCTGACACGTTTTCCCCCGCAAGATTCTTTGATGAATAGAACAGCATTTTGTTTTTAAATAGAATCTTTATGGTAACTTTTGATGACAAAAAAATCATGCGCAAGTTTCAGAAAACCGTTTCCCAAATAACAGAAGTGCATCAAACTTTATTTATTGTATATGCTTGTCATGCGTTGGAAATGCGAATAGCGGTCAAATACAATTGATCATTGCCAACACATGGCATGGACCGCTTTGTTGCAGCATTTTTCCACTTCTTAATAACTTTTTATACATTCAACCTGGATTTAGCAAGTTATTGACAACATTATCATTATTATACCTAATTTTCCTGAACATATGTGCACAGGTCATAACTTAAATATCTTTCAGTAGTGTATGAGTTGGAGGATCCCCCAAATGAGGTGCCAGATCTGGCTTGATCTGGCACAAATTGAGCCCTGCCCCGCTGACTTCTACAGTAAATGCGATTTGTGTTTGTTTTTACTCACGGATGCCACTAAGCTAAACTTGCATTGAACCTGGAACAATCCTTTAACCTGTAGCTGTATGATTGACTGTGTTTGTAGGAAAATGTACACTCTAATGTTAAAATGCATGTATAAAGTACATAGGTAATTTGAATATGAGTGTTTTATTTGGCCCAGTGTGAGGTAAGATTTTCCTATGGGGTAAGTTTAGCTGTAGGGGGTACAGGGTAAAGGTTTTGAGAGCGAATGCATTCTCTGGCCAGCTGGCAGCAGCTTCACACCTGCGTGACACGGCTTCCACAGGCGTGTCCTCTGGGATGAGTTCGGCCTCGCTCTGAGCGATCCGCAGGGCCAGCTCTCTGTCCCGCCGCTCTTGCTCCAGCACCGCCTGTCGGGACGTCTCCTGCTCCCTCTCGGCCTCCAGCTGCAGGTCCATCTCCTCCTGAGGAACGCGGCACACCAACATAATATTCAGCACAAACATTCTGCGCAGTTTTATTATACGCAGATGAGTCTGAATGAAAGTGCCGAAATCACGGTCTCACGGCAGAAAACCCGTTCAAACATCCGTTCAGATTTGTGTGTTTGCAATGGAGTTAATCAGTAAACACCAAACACAAGAGTACAGACTCTGCTATACAGAGATGGAGCGCTGATGTATTTTTGTAGGCCAAAACCAATAAATGAGTTATCATTTCAGCACTTCCTGTTCCATCGTCCTAAAAGTTTTTTTAAAATGGGTTTTTGGTTAAATGCCTTAAATAAGGCGCTGAACACAAGCTTAACATATTTTCGGGGTTTATTCGACAACATAAAAACATCAGTAATACCCTCTTGTGTTTTTTTAAAAGTCCCCATGAATTCAAAATTGACCATACTTACTTTGTTTGCCTAAATTGATCGTTTTGTGGTGAATAATTCATCCATGCAAGTCAGTCCACACATAAAAATGTTTTGGCTTCGTAATCTTTAATCAAAATCTGAGAATCCCGCTCCCCTCTGCATTGGAGGACCTTCCCTGATGACGTAGGTTTGACGGTTTGAGTGTCTGCTTAACATCCGTATCCACGCCCCTCCAACTGACAGTAGACAGTAGCCTGTGTGTGTGTTTGCGAGCATTGAAAGCGTGTGAAAGGAGAGATGGCGAGGAGGTGCATTTTTGGTTGTGGCACTCACGGAAAACTTTTCCCATTCCCTCGTTACGGTCCAGATGGCTCGATTTTGTACATTTCGAGGAAGGAGGGATAACAGAGGTCACGGATGTGCTCGAAGCACTTGACGCGTTAAGATCTGCCTCCATTTCTGAATGAAACACCTACTTTTCTAGATCCAATCAGGTGCTAGTTGGAAAAAAAGCCACGCCCACTATTTTGCCTCATTTAGTATTCCGTTTCTCTCTGAAATACGTCACAACACTGGAGAAAAGTCGTTTGCTACTTCCGGCTCATGGGGACTTTAAAGCTTTTACTTGTCTTGAAAAGGCGGTTGACTACAGCGGTTGTAGAATTAAATGAAACATTTTTTCATAAAAAATACATAAATTAAATACATTATCACTGCAACGCTCTATTCACTGTCACGCAGCAAACTGTTCATGAGCGCCAACCCTCTGTTTATCCGACTGTCGGTAGGCGGGGACACAAAAATGCAAAAGTATAATCTGTTGTTTTTATTAAAAGTCTTTTTGCTACCGACACTGTAACAATACAAAGCGGGTTGAAAATCTGCGAAGTTACACTTTAGAGGTGCAATCGGTGTTCTGAGAAATGCTAACTTTAGCATGATAGCATTGAAAGCAAGCGATCCGTGCAAATCACAGTCCAAAGCCTCGCCTCCTCCAAAACACATGACCACACAGACCCGAAGCGAGACGAGACGACCAGAAACAACGTCATGTGTCATTCACCAGTGAGAAAACGGGACAGTACAGTGAATAACAGTAGGCTACTACAATAATGAACGTAAACAACTGTGCCTGCCATTCTCGCTCGGTCTGCACTGCGTACATGAAGCGCGCTGATCACATATGATATCAGTGTGAACCAACATTTTATGGTCCTAAGCCTTCCACAGACGACATATATTTATAAAAACACATTGAGACGCTGAACATCGTGATTGCTATCAGGATATGAGGAGACTTTCAACCCGCATGACACAAAAACACTCTGTGGAGAATCTCCTATTGCACCTTTAAGGTTTTAAACCCGGCTACAGGAAGGAGAAAATGGAGAAGAAATAATGTGGAGTAAAACGCTGAGCTCACCTGCAGTCTCCTCTCCTCCTCCTCTCTTTTCTTACGCTCCTCCTCTTCCTGTTTTCTCTTCAGCTCCATCTCCGCTTTCCTAAAACAGGCCGACAGATGCAAGCTTCAGCTGAGATGGACACAAGATTATTTTTAAATGATGACAGATCTGTCCTTCAGAATTGAGATGTATATCCAAGTATAGTGTATTATAGGAAAAGGCAAATGCCGGGAAGGGACGTGATTCTGTCCATCTTAGGGTTTAAGCGGACTAGATGATTGGAGAAGTCCAGTACACACCACCAAAAAAAAAGTGGTAAAAAGTTCACTGGAAGATTGTGTTAATACATTCTGATTTGAAATTACGGGGTCAAAACTAATTTAAAACAAAGAAATGCATTGATGAATTGTTCGCTATAAAATCTAAAATTAAATCTGTTTCGCATAAAAAGGGGATGGGGTTTGGACCGTGATGAAGTGACGTCTGTGATTTGTCTACTCACAGGCGTCTATCGTCTTCCTCTTGTTTGCGCTTCTGATCCTCCTCTTCACGTCTCTTCCTCTCTCTCTCCATCTCCTCTTGGATGCGTCTCAGGCGCTCCATCTCCTCCTCTTCTTGTTTCCTCTTCTGCATGGTGCTGAGCAGCTGCTGCGAGCGAGTGACCAGAGCCTGGTGCTCGTGATCGATGTCCACGCGGCTCATTACAGTGCTCTATGAGGAGACAGCACAGGACACACTTTATCTACAGGGGTTTCTGGGAATTTGAGCTGCTCACGATAGGTCCTTCTCTCTGACACACACCTTTATCTTGAGTATGTGGGCGTTGATGGAGGAATCTAGTTCCTGCATGTGTTTGCTCATTTCCTGCTTTCCCTCCTTGAGTCCGGACACCACCTGATTCAACTTCTCCATACTCTTCTTCAGGTTCCGAGCCTTCACCAGCCCATCGATCCTAACACACACAAACACACACAAGTACATCAATGCTGGCAGATGTTTAATGCTGCGGTGTGTAATTTCACGTCCATAACATTATTTCAGCAGTTTTACAGTATGAAATGTCTGATATATTTTGATGATTACCACAAATTTTTTTTTTTTTTTTAACACTGCCATTCAAAGGTTTGGGGTCGGATACACTTTTTCCAAGGCTGCGTTTATTTGAAAACAAAAAAAACAAAACTGTAATATTGTGAAATAATATTACAATTTAAAACAACTGTTTTCTATGTGAATATATTATAAATTATAATATATTCCTGTGATCAAGTAAAAGTAAAAACAGATTTTTACTTTTTCACAATATTACTGCTTTCTGTATTTTATTGTAATATATTTTTATGTAATTTATTCCTGTGATCAAAGCTGTATTTCAGCATCATTACTCCAGTCTTCAGTGTCACATGATCCTTCAGAAATCAGTCTAATATGAGGATTTACTGCTCAAGAAACATTTCTGATTATTATCAATGTTGAAAACAATTTTGCTGTTTCATATTTTTTCAGGATTCCTTGATGAACAGAAAGAGTATTAAATCAAAAGAACAGCATTTATTTGAAATGGAAATCTTTTGCAACATTATCAATGTATTTACTGTCACTTTTGATTAATTCAATTTTGAATTTCTGGTCGTGTGTTAATGTCATAAATGTGTGTGCCGTTTGCTTCCCGTTTTACCAAACAAAATGAAACCATGTTTGTTTTAAACTGGTCATGACATAATGAAATATCAAAAGAAATATATGAAATGTATTGTATATAACTTTACATAGACAGGTTAAATGATTCCATCAAAGCAATCTAATGCCAACATTTCATGGTATTAGTTATGATAACAGTGTGATATTTGCATAGTTTAAATGTTGGTATCACTTTACAATAAGGTCTCACTTGTTAACTTTAGTTAATGCATTAGTTCATATGAACAATGAGCAGTGACAGCATTTATTAACCTTTGTTAATGTTACTAATAAAAATAAATGTGTTCATCGTTTGATCGTGTTAGTTTACAGTGCATAAACTAATGGGTTACAAAAATGGGTCACTTTAGATTCGGGTTCAATTCTCAATATTAACTACGACTTTTGCCTCAAACTCCTAATTAATGCTTATTAATAGCCAGTAAAGTACTTGTTAAGTTTAGTTATTGGGTGGATGTTCATGCAGAATAAGGTCTTCATATGAGCTTTATAAGTACTAATATCCTAGTAATATGCATGTTAATAAGCAACTAGATAATAGTGAGAATTGGACCCTAAACTAAAGTGTTACTAAAAACTGTATCAGTAAATGCAGAAATGAACATGAACTAAGATTAATAAATGATGTAGTAGTATTGATTAGTGTTAGTTCATGTTAACTAATGCAGTTAACTACTGAAACATTTAGTAAAGTGTTCATTTTCATTCATGTTTATTCCTCTTCAGTGAACAGTGGAGAGGAGGTGCCGCCCACCGTGGCTTGTGTTTCCTCCGGCACAGCCACATGCGAACCGTCTTCTGCATCTGGATACACGCCGTGGCTCGGTACAGCATCTTGTTCTTCACTGACAGAGCAACAACTGAAGGTTAGTCCTTAATATTCATTCAGTTCTGTAATTATGTATTGCTTTAATTATTCTTATGTTCATTTCTGTCAAATTCTTTCAATCATTTGTATTCATATCATTTTTTTTAAAGCAGCCAGCAAGTGTACAGCGTTTAAGTGTTTAAAATCATCCCAGAATGCATCACAGTCAAATGAAAGTCCAAAGTGTGCAGAGACTAAATCTAAACAAAGGATGGACCATTTTTCCCTTCTTTTTAATTTCCACAGATTTGTCGTCCTCTGTAGGCGTCTATAAACGTCAGGTCCCAATGGTCGGTGTTTGTTACGTACGTTTAATGACGGACAGCGCGCACCACTGCACCTTCTTCCAGCGGCTGCAGATCAGCCATTTATTCACACGCTTCACCAGCTCAGCCAGATGATCCGGATCTGACTTCATGATCTGATCAAACTCTGCAAACTGACACGAAAACGGATATTCACATCACAAAGACATATCAGGAATAAATCAAGTCATTCCATATTCATCCCAAAATCTAAAGAAAAAAAAATGGCGGAAAGGATATCGTGCTATTAAGATATAAAGTTGTGCTAATGCCATACATCTTAAAATGAAGATTTACGGTGGACAATGGTGTTAGACTTAGACCTGCATATTTATCTTCATGAGACAGTAAAGATGGATGGATAAAAGGATGGATGGATGGATGGATAGATAGAATAAAAAAATAAAATGATATATTATAAAATACATCACCTTTCCAGGTCTGAAGAAAACTTTTGTCAAACCAAATTTATAATCATTTTCATTCAGGCCAAGAGCTTTGAACAAAGCCTGTTAAGGAGAAGAAGAAAAAAACAATGGAAATGCTTTTAATATGTGAACAATCTAGAGAAGTGCCAACCTGCAGGTGTGTTTGCGCTGTGTGACACACACCTTGCAGAAGAGGCGCGGGTCGAGTCGGGTCAGTTTGGAGGGCATGTACTGCTTGTACATGTTGTAGAGCTCGTGGAAGGGCGCTCGCGAGGGGAAGCCGCCCTGCATCAGATCCAGGACAGACACCATTCCTGACAGAACATGCATGATAATGAGCTTAGGATGCATTTCATCCGGACAGACAGAATGCAAGAACGCTTTTGACAAGTAACAGTTCAGCTGTCGGCTTGCAAACTCTGGCTGAAATGTCAATTGGATTTTTTTGATAGCAAAGACTCTGTGTCTGTAAAACTGTAAAACCTTGTAACATGTGAAATAATAGGTAGTTGATGCTCAGCATGTCCATGAGCTTCCCCTCTTCACCATAACAAGATGAATATCATGCAACAGCTTTTCCATGTAGTCTATCAATTAAAATTAGGTCATAAAAGCTGCATTCAGATATTAAATAATTACTGAAATGATGTTTCATAGTTTTAGGAGGATGTCACACCACAGGACACATCCATTTAAACTTGAACATGGAAGTGCAAAATTAAAACACAATGCAGTGAGACTTGCAGTTATGTGGGCAAATCACTCCTGACTGACTGACTGTGTGTGTGTGTGTGTGTGTGTGTGTGTGTGTGTGTGTGTGTGTGTGTGTGTGTGTGTGTGTGTGTGTGTGTGTGTGTGTGTGTGTGTGCGTACCTGAGCACTGTAGCTGAGACAGGATCTGAGCCCCCTCAAACTGACGGCAGACCATCTTCAGATTGGGCTTCACACAACGGACAAAACTTGAACCCTGAAACACAGCAGAACAAACATCATCAATGATTGGTGTTTTACCAATCAGACAAACACATCATCGCTTTCACACAATCTTACCGTGCCACCTGAGCTCATGTGTGTAATATTTCATCGCTGTCGGCGGAAACCTTGTGTGTCCAAAACTTTTCAGGAAGTGTATTTTCCTAAATAATTCATCCTAAATAACATTTTACTGTATTTTTAAAAAATAATAATAATAATATTATTAATAAACATTGCGTTGTCAAAGTTGATACACTTGCATGTGTCATTATTTTATCAACATTTGACCAAAATCAAGCTCATATAAGGTTGCGAGGTTTTTGTCCAGCAAACAAGCAGAGTGTGTGTGTGCACTTCATCCATGATTGAGGCGGGATAGAGGATTGAGGTTTGACTGACAGTTTGAGGGTCCACTGAAGTTACCAGTTCTTTTAAACCTTTTCACTGGTTAAATATGTGCAAAACCCAGAGACAGACGAAAAGAGTGACCAATTGTAATGATATTCATAAAATAAATAAAAATACATGGCGATACGAAGTTTCTGCCCGACAGCGATGATGTATAACATTAAGGTAAAACTGAAACCACAACAGAAATGTACTCACAGTACTGTGCAGCTTTTCCAGAAGAATATTCAGTTGCGTCTGAGAGAAAAAAACAAACATCCAATTTAAGACCAGCACAAATAACATTAATATTGTATGTCCATACAGAACAACCTCAAATTGAAGCATGCATTTCAGATTCTGTGACATTCAACTGTAAAACACGTTTAAAACACTCAAGATATTTTTTCAATATATGCATACTAACATGTATATACAGGTCCTTCTCAAAAAATTAGCATATTGTGATAAAGTTCATTATTGTCCATAATGTAATGATAAAAATTAAACTTTCATATATTTTAGATTTATTGCACACCAACTGAAATATTTCAGGTGTTTTATTGTTTTAATACTGATGATTTTGGCATACAGCTCATGAAAACCCAAAATTCCTGTCTCAAATAATTTGCATATTTCATCCGACCAATAAAAGAAGTGTTTTTAATACAATACAAAAAAAAGTCAACCTTCAAATAATTATGTTCAGTTATGCACTCAATACTTGGTCGGGAATCCTTTTGCAGAAATGACTGCTTCAATGCGGGGTGGCATGGAGGCAATCAGCCTGTGGCACTGCTGAGGTGTTATGGAGGCCCAGGATGCTTCGAGAGCGGCCTTAAGCTCATCCAGAGTGTTGGGTCTTTCGTCTCTCAACTTTCTCTTCACAATATCCCACAGATTCTCTATGGGGTTCAGGTCAGGAGAGTTGGCAGGCTAATTGAGCACAGTGATACCATGGTCAGTAAACCATTTACCAGTGGTTTTGGCACTGTGAGCAGGTGCCAGGTCGTGCTGAAAAATGAAATCTTCATCTCCATAAAGCTTTTCAGCAGGTGGAAGCATGAAGTGCTCCAAAATCTCCTGATAGCTCGCTGCATTGACCCTGCCCTTGATAAAACACAGTGGACCAACACCAGCAGCTGACATGTCCCCTCAGACCATCACTGACTGTGGGTACTTGACACTGGACTTCAGGCATTTTGGCATTTCCTTCTCCCCAGTCTTCCTCCAGACTCTGGCAACTTGATTTCCGAATGACATGCAACCACTGAGCAACAGTCCAGTGCTGCTTCTCTGTAGCCCAGGTCAGGCGCTTCTGCCGCTGTTTCTGGTTCAAAAGTGGCTTGACCTGGGGAATGCGGCACCTGTAGCCCATTTCCTGCACACGCCTGTGCACGGTGGCTCTGGATGTTTCTACTCCAGACTCAGTCCACTGCTTCCGCAGGTCCCCCAAGGTCTGGAATCGGTCCTTCTCCACAATCTTCCTCAGGGTCCGGTCACCTCTTCTCGTTGTGCAGCGTTTTTTGCCACACTTTTTCCTTCCAAAGAGGAATGTTATTTTTCATAAGTCCATCAGGCTCATACAATTTTTTGCTTGGACCTTTTTTTTGTTGCCCAGGAGTGTATATAAAATAATTTTATTCACAAATATAATGTTTTTTTTTTTTTTTTTTTTTTTTTTTGTTAGACTATTTAAATGAATAAATATGCATAAACAAGTGAAGTTACTTATAGCCTACATAAGCTACCATTTTTTTATTAGACTGCAGATCGAAATAAAATATTATTAAAAATGAGAGAAATCTCTGCTTATTCTGAATTTTTACAGAACAAAATGCATATCTAAAAACAATTAACTTGCAATGTTAACATGAATAAATATAAAAGAAAAATCAAACCAAGATGTGTAATCCAAGAAAAAAAAGATTGAACAAAATGAGAAAAATAAGCATGAATGCTGTTTGACAGGGAACGCTTCCTCACAGCACAGTCACAAATATTAAACATGTTTAATACAATCTTTGTGAGGACGACTGGCAACATCTGCTTCTGAATTTCTTCACCTAGAGTCTTAACACAGTGCAGACGTCAGGACTGGAACAGTAGTGTGTTCCCGTATCACCATTACTGCTTACATCCCCAAATTTAAGACATTTTGTCATTTTGAGTTTTAAGGGATGTAATTATTGACTACAGGGGGACTTTAGGATAGTTCAGACTTTTTATGACCTTACATTTGATCTAACTGAACTGAGCTTTTTCCTGCACACATCGGTTGAAACAGCTGTGAGACTAAATGATTTTTGACTGACCTTGAATTTGTTGCCAACGCTGATGAAGCTGAGTTTGCCGGCCTTCTGCTTGGTGTCTTTGGAGTGGTTGGAGTTCTCGAAGAGCTCGCCGATGAACTTATCCTTCGACTCGCTCACAAGACACGCCAACGACATGTGAAGAGCGTCGTTATTCTTCTCCACAAACTGAGTCTGAAAGAGAGGAAAAAAGGTCTGTATCACATAACTCTTGTATCACAATACTTTAAAACACAGTTCTAGGAAGCAGATCAACAGTTACAGTGAAAACAATATCTGGAAAAAAATGAACACATAAGAGTTTGTGAAGTGGTGATTTTAGGAGAGTGTTGATTTCTAGGAATGTTACGGTGAGGAAATTTTGACACCGGTTTTTGTAGTCTAAGGCTAGAACTACAGACTGTTTACACCTGGTATTAAGATGCGTTTTGGTGTATCGGATCACAAGAGGACGACACTAAATACAGGTGTAAACGGGGTCTAAAACGCTTTGAGCTCGTCCACTTTCCAACACTTCCGGAGGGAGTCGAGAACACATTAGACCGGATTGCTTGCAGAGTGTAAACACTCATGTGGTCGAGTGTGTTCAAACAGCCACAAAAGACCGTCTTCTCTCCGCCTACTGATCTAATGCGGGAACATTATGGGAAGAGCTCTAGACAGACGGGATTTAAACTTTGTCAGCTGAAGACCCAAGTTTGGTTAGAATGAAAAACGTACCAAACACAATGTTCTCTTCTCATCATTCCAGATTTCTAACACACACTCAGTGTTCGGCTGGTCTTGTGTCTGTCAGAGCAGAAACTAAACCTGATTCTCTCCGTGTGTTTTCCAGTCGTCTCCGGTCGTGTTCATATGTGAACTGCGTGAGCTTATGTGGTCCATTAGATCGAAAGATCTGCATAAACCCACACATTTACCCGCCTATAACCCTCCCCTAGAAGAAATCAGGACAGAAGTGGTTGAAAGTGGACAAAAAAGAAATGTGTTTTTCTTTTAATCTAGTTTCAGTAATGAGCAAATTTAGGGGTAGAGCTTGGGTTAAGCAATAGAAAACATCACTAATCTGGTATAAAATCAATGGAAGTCTATACAATGTCCTCACTAATAAAGTTAAACAAGTGTGTGTGTGTGTGTGTGTGTGTGTGTGTGTGTGTGTGTGTGTGCGCTCATGTTTATATTACATTGTGAGGACCAAGTGTCCCCACCACAAGGATAGTAAAACGTGAAATCACCTACATTGTGAGGACTAGCCAATGGTCCCCACGAGGGAAATTGATTAAAAAATATAAAAAAAACAATGTTTTATTAAAAATGCAGAATGTTTCCTGTGATGGGTAGGTTTAGGGATGGGGCAGTGTAAGGGGATAGTACGGAGCCCGGGAAGTCACCTGTGGGAGAAAATAAAACAATCCGTGGCGACGGTTTTGCAATCCGTCTGCTCAGTTTAATAATAATATTAAACAATAATAAATTATTAGACTGACACTGTGACTGACTGTGACTGTATTGTGATTGACATTTGACGAATTGCTTTGTTCCTTTTTTGTAAGTTTTGGACAGTTTTAGCGTCTTCTAAATATGTAGCCTAAAATGTAATAATAATAATAATCATTATTATTGTTATTATTATTATTTGAGTGTAAAACTGTAAACGAGTTCACTTAAGACATGTTTATCATAAAATAATTTATGAATGCTTTATTTTTAAGCAAAAATTATGCAAAAAATGTAGGCCTATTTGATCCAAAACTGTAAAAGGTTATAGGTTATAGCCTATAAAAATAAAGCATAGATACATTATTTTATGACAAACATATTACTGTATTACTATAAGTAAAATGTATAGTTATAAACTCAAATAATAATATTTGATGCATAGATATAATGCAAGATATAATAAACACAATGCAATGCTGCTGCTGTACGTATACCGCACCGGGCGGCCTGGTTGAATCTGCCGGCACAGATCGAGCCACAAATCCGTGAGTACAGTTTACAAACCCGTGGGAACGGACTGCGAAAGCGTGGGCACGGTTTATGAATTTGTGGGTACAGATTGCAAAAACTGAAGGCACGCTTTACAAATCTGAGAGCGCGGATTAGGAACTCGTGGGTACGGTTTATTAATCCGCGGGCTCGATTAGTTAAACCGAGGGAACAGTTTGAGAATTAGTGAGTACGGTTTATAAACTGAGGGGACGGATTGCAAAACCGTCGCCACGGATTGTTTTTTTTCTCCCACAGGGGACTTCCCGATCTCCGTAGGATAGAATATACAATTTTTACAGTATAAAAAATCATTACGTCTATGGAGAGTCCCCAGAAAGATAGTGGACCAGACATGAGTGAGTGTGTGTGTGTGTGTGTGTGTGTATACCGTTTCATAGCAGACTGCTCCAGCGAAGTGTCTTATGATGAAGCCCTCGTCGTCTCTGACGTTCCTGTGCACTGCCAGCTTGGACTTCCTGGGAACCTGTGAGACGTGCGATTTAAAAACTAAAGCCTCTAAACATCGAGTGAGATGCTGAAACGAGGGCTATGGTGAAGTGAGACTCACAGTCAAGCGGAAATGCTCCTTGTGTTTGCTGTGGACGGTCTCAGTAAAGTGCTGGTCACTGGGCTGAGGTAGCCGGTTCTCTTCATCCAAGATGTCCAAGATGCCAACTAACTTCGACTCTACCAAGTCTGAACAGATGCAGATACAAAGGTAAATTCAGGCAGTCGTCAAGCACATTTAGGCATTCTGGTTAATAAAAGAGTGCAAACATCATATATTTGTGTCGTGGAGTCATGTTTAATGAGACACACACCTATACAGTCCTGATTATCCACGTAATGGACTTCATTGACTCCCAGACCTTCTTTCTGATACAGTTCCTGCTCCTGTTAACCAAACGCAAAACGACAGACAAGATATCAGTCCAGCTCATGCTTTATAATCGCTAATATCCACTTAGCTCTGGCTGATTCTATAAAAACTAAACTGTTTATTTACAGCAAAATGCAGTTAACTTGTGGCAAATCTGCCACAAAAGATGTAAAACACCCATAATCATGTGTAAAAGAAAAAGCAGACATAAAAATGAACGAATGATTGAAAAAAACGTTTAGTTCATTTTTGTTTGACACTGGTTAAGATAACATCTGTATAAAATGGCTGTTCTCAAATTCTGCATTGTATTTTTGGTTTTTCTGTTTAATTTGATGGACAATGTAAGTGAATTGCTGATTCGGATTTGTGTAATTTCATCACTTTTCAGTTTGTTGCAGTTGATACATGTATTTTGAAAATACTCCATGTGAATATTTACAATGTTATATTTGTATGGAAAGATCAGAAATGTTTGCCAGAAGGGTTCTGCCACAAAGGTGATACTGTATGTGATATACAGTACTGTATGAATCACACATATGAATACAGCAACTCTTTCGTTTTTGAATAAAGTCTCTTCTGCTCAGCAAGGCTGCTTTTGTTTGATCACAAATAAAGTAAAACAGTAATATTGTGATGTATATTTAGAATTTAAAATAAGTGTTTTTTGTGTGAATATACAGTAAAATGTCATTTATTCCTGTGATAAAAGCTGTATTTTCAGCATCATTACTCCAGTCTTCAGGGTCACATGATTCTAATATGATGATTTGCTGCTCAAGAAACATTTATGATGATTAGTTTTTTTATTTATTTTTTTTCCAGTAATGTTAGAAAACATTATAAATGTCTTTCCTGTCACTTTTGATCAGTTCAATGCATCCTTGCTAATAAGTATTCATTTATGGGTAAGCCTTTTTCAATAAGGTCTCAAATCCATTTTTGAACTAGTGTATGTAATATCATATTAAAGAAAATATAATAGGACGATAATTGACAGTAGCTTAATATGTCCAAAAACAATGTTATGACAATAAATGGGTGTAAATAGTGACAGGATGAGGCAGTGTGAATAGCTCACCTCTTTGAGAATGCGCTCATTGAAGAACTGCTGCAGTTTCTCATTACAGTAGTTGATGCAGAACTGCTCAAAACTGTTGTGCTCAAAATACTCTGAGGAAAAGGAAGAGAACAATTAGGGTTTACAGTTGGCTAGCTTCAATTCTGATATTTGGAAAGCTAAATGCAATCGGTACATTTTAGATGTGCTAGTGATGTTTTTTTTGTTTTTTTTTTAAGGATCTTAACAGCATGAAATGGCATTTGAATGATCAGCCACATGGCATTAATGCCTCAGGTGACTCAATGAAAATTGAGCAAACACCGTCTCGTACCAAAGCCAGCGATGTCCAGCACACCGATGAAGTGAGCAGACGAGTCGAAGGGGAAGCACTGGTTGATCCTGGTGACCACATGATCGAAGAGACGGCTGTAGATGGCTTTAGCCAGAGCGTCACGTGCACTAGTGGCCTGCTCCACCTTCAGAGGAACCCTGCGGAAGACAACAAGAGCACCATCACACGAGTAAAACCAACTGTGTCTTTCACGCTGGGTATTTGGACTGCTCAAGGGAAAGCACTCAGCAAAGCTGATGGCCGTGGCTGTGATTGGTTGTCCACTGGATTCCAAGCATCTCGGTTCAATTCTTCATCAGAAGGCACAGACTTGGCTCTTACTTGATGGCTGTGCCTTTGACGCCCCCTGCAGAGGTGAGCATGACCCTGGAGGTCAGACTGACCCGCAGGTCTTCCTCATCCAGACCCAACAGCTCGGCACAGAACCCCAACGACTGGCCACACGTCTTCTTTAAGACACACCCCCCTGAAACACACACATCAACAGCAGTGCAGTGAGACCAGCGATACACAGAGACATCTCCTAGAAGCTTTTCTACGTTTTCATCAAGATCTGCTTTATAATTGAGCTGATGGCTAATGTGTCCTGATGTTTATTGTGGGTGTTACTGATGTAATATATGTATCAAATATGTAAAATCAACAGCAACAGATTTTCTTCATTTTTACCTTACCTTATACACATTTGTTTTTCAATCATTGACTTCCATTGTTTTTATAGTAATGTATTATTTAGTATCTTTATTAAGCCGCTGTCATTGTGGGGACTGTTGAGATACTCACATTTCAGGTTTTACTATTGCTGTGACACAATGACATCCAAACCACTGTTATTTTACTATGATCTATATACAATTGTAGTATTTATTGATATTTTGAATTAGCTTTTATTTTTATATTTTCAGGTTTCCTTTTCATTTAAGTAATTTTGTGTCTTTTAGTGTCTTATATATATAGCTTTATTTCAAGTATTTCAAAAACGTATTTAACTTTATTTAACAGTTGCAATACTAATCCACACTTGGCTCAAGTGATTTTTCAGTCAGAAACAGCAAGTCATAATGAAAGCATTTCCTTTTAATGTAAAATAAACTCACAGCAACATGTTCTGTCTAACTGGATTAAACAGCTGGTTACAAATGTATAAACCCTACAAGTTTGTAGATACTGCTATAGCTTTCAAAGGATATACACAAAGTTAGCTGGTTGGTTGGTGTTGTAATGTCATGCCAGATCCCTTGGTATGGAAGCAAATAAGAGACATAACTATTTAAAATTTAACAGCCACTGAATACTTAGTTTTGAAATATTTTATTTTGAAAAACATTTATCTGAATTTATTTGCTCTGAATTCACCCCTTTGAAATTATTTTACTTTGGAAACCATGTATCTGAATTTATTTGTTTCGAATTTACCTCTGACATTTAAATAGGCTTATGAAAATTCTTGATTTCCATTTTAAAAACCTGAATTTCGATGAATATTTTTCAATGCTCAACTTATCAACTTACAGAATTTCAGATAAAATAGATTCAGGTTGATTAAATTCGACTGCTCAAATTCAGATCTCAAATTCAAGTTAAATATTCACATGGTAACATCCGGGCTACCCAGGATAGGCCACGCCCACACCGGGGGGGAAATAATCCAACCGTCTCCATTGATTTGCATTGCGAGAGGCTGCCTCCTTATAACATATTATAACAAAAAACAGAAAAATGCCTAAAAGCTGCTGTGAGACAAGGTGTACAGCAAAAGAGCGTAAAAAAAAAACAGAAATACATTTTTATAAGCTTCCGAACAGTAAAAGCCAGCCTTTAAGGAGACAAAAGTATAGGCTACAGGCAATGTAAGTCGTGAAGCCTCAGCAGGAAGAATGGGTCATTTGAATATATCTCCTCTTCTCACGTTCACATAGGGTGGTGAAATAAGCTATCGACATGGTTCAAATTATGAATGTCTTTTTTTGTTGTTTTTTTACAATATCATGTGGCGTTCCAGTGGGCGTAGCTCTCAGAGTAGTTCGAGAAATAGTTGCGCTCTTTCGCAATTGATCCACTTTTATGTCCTGAAAGAAACAAACCGTTTATGGAGTCGACAGCTTATAAAAAATCATTTCTGGGTTATTTAGCTTGTTTGCTGTACACCTTGTCTCACAACAGCTTTTAAACATTGTTTTGTTTTTTGTTATAAGTCATGATAAGGAGGCAGCCTCTCGCAATGCAAATCAATGGAGACGGTTGGATTGTTTCCCCCCCGGTGTGGGCGTGGCCTATCCTGGGTAGCCAGGATGTTACCATGTGAATATTTAACTTGAATTTTTCAATCTGAATTTGAGCAGTCGAATTTGATCAACCTGAATGTATTTTATCTGAAATTCTGTAAGTTGATTTTTTTGTATCTGAATTTGTGAGCATTGAAAAATATTAATCGAAACTCAGGTTTTTAAAATAGAAATCAAGAATTTTCATAGGCCTATTTAAATTTCAGAGGTAAATTCGAAAACAAATAAATTCAGATAAATGTTTTTCAAAATAAAATATTTCAAAACTAAGTGTTCAGTGGCTGTTAAATTTCAAATAGTTATGTCTCTTATTTGCTTCCATACCTTGGCTATTACATTGGTGAGTAAGAAGTAAAAATACTATAAAGGAGCAATATAAAAGCCTACCTAAGATTTTAAAATTTAGCTTTAGTCAAAAACTCTAAAATGGATTCAGGGTTGACTGTTAAAAGTTTGAACACCAGACCAGTGTGTGTAATAACTGTGTAGTTAGTAGGGGTGTAACGATACACTCATGTCACGATACTGAACTCACGATATGATATTATTGCGATACTCCAAGATATATGGGAAAAGGTTAACAAAAAATGTACTGTTGATTAAAATGCTAAATCTGGTTTTACATTGTGTGTGTAAATGAACAGGCTTGGACTTGGTGCTGGAAACCCAAAGCACAGGACAATGGTGACACCAGAATAACTATATTCATGATTCTGAAGCTGAAAATACTGAATTATTTTAGACGAATATACTTCACTGACTAAATATATTTAAAATAATGTAGGCCACTTTTTACTGGTACAGACATTTGGCATTACCAGGACCCACAAATATACCCCCATTGCATTATTATACATTATATTCAACATTATATATAGTACAGTAGTCAACATTTGAAATGGATCAAAAACTTTCATCAAAGTTATACATGAATTTTGAACAATGTTGACTACTGTAGTTTAATGTAGTACCGACACTAAAACTTATTTTGGGTAACCTACACACGATACATATTGTCACTATCCACGATACATATCGTTGCAGTTTTGTATTGCGATATATTGTGACACGATATATTGTTACACCCCTAGAAGTAAGTATATTATATTCAGGAGCTAGCTCTCCGTTTACCTGAGGTGCTTCCAGCCTCCTCGAAATCAATGTTTCCAAGGTGCAAAACCCCAGCCACCACCCTGAACAGGTTGAGCTTCTCTGTGTCGTCCAGACCGATCTTCTTCATGGCCACACACATTCGGGTAAAGTCGGCGTGATCGTCCAGCAGAGGGTCTTTCAGAGGACCGGCCTTCAGAAGCTGAGGAACAACGCTCAAGTTAGACTCATGCATGTTGTCAGAACAGAAACACGTGAGCTTATCATGTTTGCTCATAAAGTTCAGCACAGCTACTAGAATCAATTTATTTCAAAGTTTTGTTACCCTATACTGCATAACCATAAGAACATGGGCAGCAGAACACCAACTCCACGTAATCCTTTAAATATATCCACAAAGCTACATCGTGAAACTCGTGACTGTCGTAGTCTCCATGTCATTGCCTTCAGGTTGTCAACTGAGATCAAATCCAATATGCTTACATGCAGTTGTTCGGCCCCTCTAATGTAACTGCAGACGACCAAATTACAGTAAAGTTTACTGTATTGTAGTGCTTGCTTATTGCTTTGAGGTCTTGTAGTTGCATGCAGTCATATTTACTGTTGTTCAGCGAAATTTCGCAGGCAAAGTCAAGTGGAAAGAGTTGCCGTCGTGTTTGTCGAAAAGTTTGTCGTCGTGTACATTTGCCATGTTAAGCAACAGAGAGCGGCTTGCTTTGAAAGTGACTTATGTGGGAGCTGTGCTTCTACATCGCTACACTATTGACAATGGACCTTTTTCACTCGTGAAATTTCTCTAATGCGACTGCAACTTTAGTCTCCTACTTGGTTTGAAATGTCCTGGGATGCTGTGCATTTTTATTTTGTAATTTTGTTTAGTTACTTAGACTCCCCAAACACATAAAGCTCAAACATGTAGCATTCTAGTGACTTCAGAGTGATGAGTGGTTATTACATAGTTTGCCTAAAAAATAGGTAAATGGAAACATTGTTAATGTCATGAACCCCTGTGGCTTTACAAAGCACTCATCACACTCGCATCACAGCATCTCAAATGTTGCTTTGGCGGTTCTGAAACACCTGAACCAAAGTCTGTCATCAGAATGGTTTGGTTTAATCCCCCCAGAAGCGTGATGATTGTGTTCCCAAACACCAGCATCTGAACGCAAGAGAACATGACAGCGTTTACTGGGTTTCATCTTCCATTTTTGGAGGAGGAAAAAAGAGCTACAGTTTCTCCCCCGATTCCAGATACTTCCATTTTTATTACTGATATTTTGCACAAGTTTCCCAGGAAGTGATGATTTTGTTATCTTAAACACATGGAATCGCTGCTTTATTCGCAAATGTTGTATACGATAGTCCAATTAAATGTGCAACTTTGGATGGAAACACAGATACTGATTGAAAAAGTAAAGCAAAAGAAAAAATATGACAAAAATAAATACATTTTAAATTTAACAATCATACATATATTTTCATTAACTTTACTCCCAGGTAATTTAAGGTCATAGAAGTTTGTCTTACAAAAAAGGACAAATGACAGGTGTATGTAGGTTTTCTACAGTCTTGATGTCTGATTATGCTGTAAAGTGCAAAAAAGCAGGTTTGTTGTCCTCAACATTAACAAGTGGATTGTATGTACCCATCCACTGACTGGAGTGTAGATGTTAATCCTGACCCGGTGTCGTCCAGATATCTGAACATGCAGGCAAATCCACGCAGCAGAATCCAGATTCAATTGTAATTCTCTCATGACAAGTCTCGGGAGATTGGTATGGTACTAGAAATTGGCCTGGATATAGCAATGTTAATGTATTGGCAGAAGCAAGTACCGAGACTTGCTAATGCCAATACATTCACAGACATTTCTGTGAGCATGTAAGACACGCTGCTGCTGTTTACATGTAACAAACATGACTTAACGCCCGTAGCAGATCTGTACAGGTGGAGCTGGGGAAGGGGGAGGGTTTCTGCAAACGCGCTGCATACTGCTACCAGCAACACCCCTGTATTTGTTTGAATGTTGAGCTGCAGCTCATTGGACTCTGATGCAACAGCAACCAATCAGCTGTGCCATGTAGATAATGATGTGATCGCTACCAAATGAGTCAAAGACTTATCAGCTAGCAGTCTCATACCAGAACTGGGTATTAAGTTCTTGAATTATCCAAGAGCAGCAGTGGAATGTTTGGGATTCGCTGCGGCTAAATCCTCGTCATAAACTGCAGTGTCGTTGTGGCTGTTGACTCTCTTCAGGTGTGAAACATTCAGTGATGACTTCAGGTAAACTCTCGTACTCTCATCATGATTTCATGACCTCTAATGACAATCACGAGCCTGATGTAACTATGTGTGGATATTTTTAAATTACATAAATTTTGCATCCCCCAATTGCTCAAAATAGAACTATTTTGTGTCAAATCATAAACAGGAATATTAAGAGAGGAATATCCCGTTACCTTATGGAAAGCCAAGAAAAGCCAAAAGAGGAGGGAAATGGCAGTTTAGCTCCCAATAAATGAAAGAAACTTCCCATTTTTACAAGATCTGGGTCAAATATATTTCACGTTTAAAAAAAAAAATGCTTTTAAGTTTTACATGGCCATAGCAGGAACATGCTGTAAAATTGGATATAATGCAAAAAGGTTAATATGTAACCAGTGTTACTCAAGTAGAACATTACCTTCAAGTTTAACTAAAGGAACAAGGAAACGATGAGAAATCGATTAAATCTAGTAAACCCACATTCCAAATGGCACAATATAATTATCATTGTCCTCCAAGAAATACATTGGACCCAGGTCATGCATTTTTATCACAAAAGGAGAGAAGAAAACCAAAGTCCCACTGATTGCACAACACACATATTCACCTGCCCATCCTTTGATGTATCAGGGACACACAAACACACAACCACAGACAACTATGATTAGTGCAGTGATTAGATTAGTATGAACACAATCATGCATAAATTATAAATGTCGATATACATGGTCATAAGCAAATGCCTTGTATCTGTGAAATATCAAGCCGTAGACCAGCAACCAAATACAAGTGTAGACACTCACAAAGGCTGAGATGAATCAGTGCTGAGGCGTATCATGCCTAAATCAATCTATAAATCCAGAATCTCGTCCCAGTGACCCTCCACTGACCCCTTCATCAATGACTCTTCTTCTACCCATCTCACCAATGACCCTATTGCCCCCGTAATCCAAAACTTTGAAAAATAAATATTTAAAAAATGACATAACTATGAATTATTTCCCGTAAATTCAATCATGTTACATGTTTGGTGTGAAAATGTGTCAAATTGGTGGATAAGAATGCTGAAATTGCTTTCCATTGGAATGTACTTCTTTAACTGAAGTATAAAACGCAACAAATCTTTGCTGTTAACTTTTACACTGCATAGTAAGCCTGCCTTGCAGATGTATCCAAAACATTTATACTAGAGTGAGGGCAAGTGAGGTCCCTCTCAAATAACCTTTAGAGTCGTTCTAAGCAGTTCAGTTAAGTTCTAAAACAGGAAATTGATAGAAAATAAATGTATTACCTCTGGACTCTTGCGGTTTTGAGGAATCAGCTTGTCTGAATCCTTGGTAGAGAAGTACCTAGTGCATCCTCGACATAGATACTAGATGGAAAAAAATGTGTACAATAAACATGGTTTAGCTAACAGATATTTATGAATGACTATTTCAACAATACAACTTCAACACTTTGCTTGATCACACTCATGATCAACCTGAATATGCCAAATAATACTGTCATGCTAATATAGCACAAATTAAGAACAGACATGTGCCTGTCATAAGTGGAATGCATATTAAAAAAAATTATGTTCAGGAAGCCAAATGCCAAAATAAAGTTATTTGTTAATGTTTATTGACAATGCACACAGGATACACTGATAATACGCTGATAACTCCCAGAAATCAGCTTAATGAATTAACCCATCAGCCCGGTTACCAAGCAAACCAATAACCTGGCAATGCAAGTAAACCACGTTTACAAGACTTCATTAATAAATCAGGTTATTCCCCGGTATTGAGGTCAAAACCTAACTATTCGTGTATCTGATTTAGAGTATTCCATTTTTATGCCAGTTTTGATGTTAAATAAAGCATTAGAAACCCAAGAGTATTCCAAAATATCAGCGAGAAGCTTACAGACCCATATTCTCCTCTTACACAGTTATGGATCCAGCCAAAATGCACCACTTCTGCACAAGATGAGAACACATTATAATCATTTCTTGGGTCAAGAAAGAGTCAGAGTTTGCAAAAATCGATCGGTTTATGCTTAAGCTGTTTATGACAGTACTCCGGTAAAGGAAAACGAGTTAACGCCTTTACATTATCATGTGCATTGATGGCTTATTAAGCATAACCGGGTTAAGAACGTGCATGTAAACACATTCAGTGTTGAGTCACATAGACCCTGTTTACACCTGGTATTAAGATGTGTTTTGTTCTATCGTATCACAAGTAGACGAGGGAGACAAATTCCGTTTTACACCTGGTGTTTAATCCAGTGTAAAAACACTTCTGTCCTGATTTCTTCAAGGAGAGGGTCTATGGGCAGGATCTTCAGATCTTATGATCTAATGGACAAAATAAGCTCACACAATTTACACATGAACTTCAGAGTAGTCAGAGACAACTGGAAAAACATACGGAGAGCATCAGCTTTAGTTTCTGCTCTGAGAGACACAAGACCAGCTGAAGTGTGTTAGAAATCTGGAATGATGAGAAGAGAACATTGTGCTTGGTACGTTTTTCATTCAAACCAAACTTGTTTAAATCCCGTCTGTCTAGAGCTCTTCCCATAATGTTCCCGCATTAGATCAGTAGGCGGAGAGAAGACGGTCTTTTGTGGCTGTTCAAACGCATTGGACCACATGAGTGTTTACACTCTGAAAGCAACCCGGTCTAATGTGTTCTCGACTCCCTCTGGAAGTGTTGGAAAGTGGACGAGCTCAAAGCGTTTTAGACCCCGTTTACACCTGTATTTAGTGTCGTCCTCTTGTGATCCGATGGACCAAAAACTATTTTAAAGAAGTTGAAGTGTAATGTAAGTGTAGTGGGTCTGTGAGATGCAGGATTCACACACCCTGAAACAGTCTGGAGAGCTGAGGTGGAACTTCTCCTTGATGTCTTCAGGAGCTCCAGCGCACAGCCTGTAGAAGATGTGATAGTTCCTCTCCTCCTGACCCTGCGTGCAGATGCGGGACTTCTCCAACAGGTAATGGGACACAAAACCACCTACTACTGTGTTCTGGAAAACAAATCAGCACTGCATGCAAAGAAATGTCTAACAAGTTCATTTACAAAATCACACATTTGCATCACTACTCACTATATCAATTAAAAAAACAACAGCACATGGTCAACAGCCAAGCACTCGGAGGACAACAAATTCAGTGAAAAAGTTAAACTGTGCACTGATATCTACAAAGCATTACATTTATCTAGTGAAACCTTTGTACAAGACGCACCTTTTCATTAAAGTGAATCTCCACAAATTTCCCAAAGCGACTGCTGTTGTTGTTTCGGACAGTTTTGGCATTTCCAAATGCCTCGAGCAGTGGGTTTGCTGGAATTGAGTGATGGAAAACAATTGCATCTTCGTCATATTTTCTATGACTTACATTAGTTAAGGTATAGTGGGGTACAAATTTAGATTAGTCATTCAAGTGTACCTTCAACTATTCTTTCATCAATGTCTTGACCTGTACCATAAGATGTAGTTAAGTACCTGTGAAAGGAGAGAACAACCCATCTCACATTAAATTAAACATTCATATTCCTAAATTCATATCATGTACATATTTAGTGTTAAAAACAAAGGATTGGAGTCAGGAGTGTCAAACTATTTTATTACTATATCAATTAGACCTTTCTATACCTGAGAACAAACTTGGTGTTTTCGGTTTTTCCAGCTCCTGACTCTCCCGACACAACGATGGACTGACTCATCTTCAGCACCTTCATGTCACGATAAGTTTTATCCGCTAAACATAAATAATAGGTATGATTATATACAGGGAGTAATAAATATCAATTTACATATATATTCAAGCTAATAGTATATATTTTTGTGTACATCATTGAGGTGCCTTAAGTGCCCCTACTATGCTTTTTCCAAAATGATCCTTTCATGAAGTGTGTAATGTAGCCGTTTATGAATGTAAAAGGTCTGCAAAGTTTTAAAGATCAAAGTGCACTACAAATAAAGGTATTGTCTCTTAAAGAAAGAATCGATTCTGAACTGCTGAAACAATTTGTCAGTAATTCCAGTCTCACTTCCTGTTACAAATCTACATAACAAATTTGCATAATGCCAGCCTTTGGTCTTCGTTGGCTGCCCGAAAAAACAAAACAAAGTCTACTTTGACCTTCAAACACTGTAGTTGTATCAGAGACTGGAAGAGTTTGGTTCGTGTTTTTCGACATGTTGAGAAGATGTGTGCTAGTGCTACGAAAGCAAACACCACTTTGCACCACGTCCAAAGAATTAAGACTTGCGCTGGAATTGATATGTAAAACCAACGCCATTATTGCTGGAGACAAAATTCAGATATGAAAATAGGCATTTTGTTTCCAACACGTGCTATAAGCGGTTTACCAATCACAATAGACTGGGCCATCTGACCAATCAGAGCAGAGTAGACCAATCACAATAGACTGGGCCATCTGACCAATCAGAGCAGAGTAGACCAAATCACAACAGACTGAGGCATCTGACCAATCAGAGCAGAGTAGAGCAATCTCAACAGACTGAGGCATCTGACCAATCAGAGCAGAGTAGGCTCTCAGAAATGAGGGGTTTAGAGAGACTGAATCCTTGATTGAACCATTTCAGACACTGAGAAAAGTAACGACGCTGCAATGTATATTGAGAAAATGTTGTTTTTTTTACCTAGGATTCATATAGAAATAGCATAATAGGGGCACTATAATATCACTTCCTTTGCATTAAATGAAGCATGTAGGTCCACGGCCACTTACCAATTGCATAGACGTGAGGTGGCAGAGTGCCCAGCGATCGGCCCTGGTACTGTTTGATGCTCTCTGGGGAATACAGCTTGGGAATCTCACAATATGGATTCACAGCAATCAGGATGTTGGCAACAAATGTCTAGAACACAAAGTAACATGAGCAGCAAGAAAGGAACCAATAAATTAATTTTTATTCTGCAGACAACCATTTTCAAATATTAATGAACACTGAAAATGTAAGGAATTTCAGAAATTAATAGCATTTAATCATAGAAGAGAAGTATGCATGAAGGGGACATAAAGAATAGTGTCTTCATGACAACATTGGCAACAAAGAATATACTTACATAAATCTTATCTTTACTATAGCGCACACGGACATTATTTAGAAGCGTGGCTTCATTCAAGTACATCAACGAGCCTGTAACACACACACAAAGCCATTAGTGAACAATGGTGTCATTTTATCCCACACATGACCAACATGTACATCTCAAACTATTGACACTTACAGTTGTCCTCCACGTGTTTGTTGACATCATCTTCAGCAGGGAAGACTTGATTGACAGAAGCTTGAAAGTTCTGGAACACAGAGAAATGATTATCATTAACCGTACAGCAAGCTAAAAGCCTGTGAAAACTTGTGTAAAGTGCCACACACTTTCTCTTGCACATGCACAATCATACACCTCTCTGCTTGCATTAAACGTTAATGAGCACTTTAATAATCTGGATTCTGCAAGTCAGTGAAAAAAAGTGAGCAGTATTTGGAATCATGAAGCTAAGGTGTTGCTAGGGAGCTGTGGAGGGTGGACAGGGTGTTGCTAGGGAACTCTACGAAGATACGCAGTTGCTTAGAAGTGGTTTACCGTATTAATTGTAGTGACTAATTTGTGGCGTTCACAGTGTTTTTAGCATGTTACTATGCTGTTGCTAGGGAGTTCTGGACGGTTTCTAAGGTGTTACTAGGTGCATGTAAGTAAATTCTGAATGACAGAAAAAAAAATAGCACATCTCTTCAAAAAGCTGCACATTTTAAAGTGTTATTTATTTCTAAAGCACGAATGCAGGATTAGTTACATGCTGAAGTTTAAAGGGAAAGTTCACCCACAAATTTTAATTGTCATAATTTTCTCATCCTAATGTGGTTCCAAACCCATTCGACTTTCATTCATCTTTGAAACACAAATAAAGATATTTTACTGAAACTTGAGACTCCACTACACCAAAACAATGATGACTCAATCATAAAGTTTATAAAGACATCGTAGAGGACATTGTGTGTTTACCACATAAAGCTCATCAAACACAGCAAGCGAAAGCACAACCGTATTTGCTTGATGTGAAAACAAACCTCAGTGGTTCTCATGTGTCAAGAAATTACAGCTGAGCTTCTGTTTACGGTGCTGCATATGCTCTATCAGTACAGCAGTTGAACAAAAGCCTACATTAAATCTGTTCAGCAAGTAGGGCTGGCCATTGACACAATTTTCCACAATTCGATTTAGATTTTCCCAAGTAAATTAAAGGTTAAGAAAAAAGATACAATGGATATGTAATATTGTGCACATATTTAGCTAAATGTTCCTCTCTAGTGTTCATTTTTCTAGTTATTGAGCTATGGTTGGTCACTGAATGGCTTTTGAGGTGAAAAAAGGTATGGGTGACATTAGCGGTTTTATTGACATCTTTCTGCAGCTGAAGCACTGATTGAGACATGATACAGATTTTAGTAAGGTGAACTGTATCTTTCAACATTCCTTCTGATGTTCATTCATGTTTATTTGGTGCTGGAACTAGTAGTAAAGAGGAAGAGTTGATCTGTTCAACTGAGGCGCTACAGCGATCTGTCACGCCACATTAAAAAGCCACATAATTGGTCAAATAATTGGTATTTATTGTTTAGTGATAAAATTGACAGAATTTGACAGCTTTGTTTCATATCAAGAGTAACAAAGCTTGCATTTATTGGATGGCAGGTGCTCTACAAATAAAGTTTAATCAAGTTTTGTTCACGCATCAACTGAAAACAGCAAAGACTAAAAGATCGACCATTAGGATTGAAGAATTGATATTGATTCATTAATACAAGAATCGATTAAAATCGAGAAACCAATATTTGGAGATCGAGTCTCTTCTGAAGACTTGAATTGAACCCCTTCCTCATGATTTTTTACGGTCACTTGAACTCTTTGAAGCATCAATCATCTTAAATCATTTGTGTTCTGAAGATGAACGAAAGTCTTACGGGTTTGGAACGACATGAGGGGAGTAATTAATGACAGGCTTTTCATTTCTGTTTGAACTAACCCTTTAATACTTGGTACAGGCAGAGGCGGACAGAGTACACAGCTTCATTACTTGAGTAAAAGTACTGAAGTACTTGTTTTTAAAAGTACTTAAGTATCAAGAGTACAAGAGTACATTTTCTAAATATTACATTACTGCTGCCACAGTGGTTACATTTATGAAACGTCCTACATGGAGTTATGAAAAATGTAATGTTAATACCTTGGAGAATGTAAAAGGAATTTGAGAGTAAAATCAAGTAATTTTCATCTTTTTACCATGTTGCTTTATTTAACATTTAAGAAAATTTCAGAAAATTCTGAAAATTGAAATAGTGTGTCGAGGTGGGGCCACGGGCTGGCACATTCCCGGGATGGACCTGCTGCGTCTTCATCCATGGTTTCGTCTCTTATCTAAATCTGATCATGGAGTTGACTTTGGCGGAAAGCTGAAGGTGATTGCTGATAGGCTGTCTCAATCAGTGGCGCCTGCACAATCCAATCACGTTTGAGAGGAAAACAACAAACCGAGATTTTTCTTTTTTTCCTTTTTTAGAAGTAGTAACGGGTACTCACGGTTATGGATAGAAATGTAGTGGAGTAAAGAGTACAATATTTGCCTCTCAAATGTACTTGAGTGAAGTCATGAGTACTCACCAAAAATGATACTCGAGTAAAGTACAGATCCCTCAAAATTGTACTTAAGTACTGTACTCAAGTAAATGTACTCCGTTACTGTCCGGCTCTGGGTACAGATAGCAATATTGATGCTTGCCTTAGCAAACACAACTACAACTAATTATCTACGGTTCCCACTTTATGTATTCCACCTCCATGCTTCTGTTGTGATATCAGACAATAGTGTGTCTTCCACACACACACACACACTTGTAGCGTGTAAACAGACAGCCCATTGTGCTTTCACAGCCCGGCGACATCACACTGCACACAAATCACATGGGCGAGTTGTAATGCTGCACACAACACGCTGTCTTGTAGTTGTCACTCACAGACACACAGACACACACACACAGAGTTATTGCTACTGTAATGTGTGTAAAGCTCCAGAGAGGGCCGGACTCCATATGGGCAACAGGAAGTGTTTGCAGCAGCTCTGAAAACACAAGCATTCAGCCACAGATTTAAATCATTCTGCTGCTTCTGCAAACAATCTGTGAAGTGCAAAAAATATTTTTGACAGAAACATGACAAAAATGCAAGTGCCTCATTATGAGATCATATTAGCAGTACCTTGTTTTGAAAGCACAAGCTTTTTACTAAAAGCCCTTTAAATCAACAGAACTTTCCCTTTGGAATGCGGGTTTTAATGAGATTTTCACTGGTGTTCCTTGACAACCAGTAAGAGAGTGAGCGGTTTCATTTCCACCCTGAACTACAAGTCCTGTCTGGCTTTGTTTTCTGACCACCTTAAAACAAATAAAGTACATTTTGTGTACTACTTTGTGTACTTCAGGTTTGTGAAACACACATTTAATCATTACTAACTGACCGTTCTTAGTTAAAGATACACATTTTAAATAGTACATTAAAATTACATTCAGATGAAAAATCAGTCAGTTTTTGATGAGAAATTGTATTAAAGTTCAGTTAAATACAAAACTTCCTTTCAAGGCAGACAAGGCTGAAAGCAATGACAACTTGCAGCTCAGTGAGTCAGTTGTTTAATGATTCATTAAATAGATTCGCTCTAATAGATTCAGTTCAGTCCTTAGAGTCCTTAGAATAATTCAAACAGGTAACGTGAGTTTTTTAACGTTAAAGGTCAACTGGTCAAAGCACAGTCATTTGTGTGTGTCCGTGAGAGAAAGGTTTTCTTGCACAGTTTTCTGTACATGGTCATATTTTCTCTTCAAAATTCATTTAGACCGCAAATTCACATCACTCAAGTCAGGTAAAATAGGATTTTTTGCAGCAGCAGCAGATTCACAAAGCTGTACAGGAAACACTGTTGTCAGTGGTTCTTAACTGTTGAGCTGCAATCTAAAAATGGCCACCAGGTCTGTTCTCACAGGGTCACAGTAGGGAAAAAACAAAACTAGATGCAAATAATAACATTGACGTAATAGAATTCTGCATCATTATGGCTGCAAAATCATAAGCAGACTTATAAACTTAACACCTGAGGAGAAACTAAATCTCATATAACAGGTTGTGTCCAATCCAAGATGCAAATCCATCTGTCACTTATGAATCTCAAACAATTAGACCGATGTCAGCATGAGGAAGTTGTGTGACACGACCCTCAAAAACCACAGTACGACACAAAGTAATAAAGATAAACATGGTTTGTGCCAAACACAATGCATACACAAGTTTTGCGTTTGGTGAGCTATTAAAACAACTGTGGTGAAATGCTGTGTAATAAGTGGTATGACTGTATACTGTATCTGTTAAATGTCCGTCTAGTTTGAACTTGCCGCTGAAACTGCTCTCTCCACGGAAGCTTTGCGTTTATACACCAAATAAAATATTTTGACTCAGATCAACATTTCGTGTCTAATTATTTACTTATGTGGCAAGTAGCCGTGTAATAAGCGGGATAATGTACATCCAGCCGGTTGTTCTCTCAGAATAAACCCCTTCAGGCTGATGAAAGACCTGATCAAGTCCTGATCACCCTGTCGGGGTTTATTCTGAGAGAACAACCGGCTGGATGTACATTATCCCTTAATTAAAAAAACAGATTTTTAACAAACTGCCATTCCCTGTTTCATGAATCTCTCTCACTAAATCATTTTCTATGGGTTTAAACCCTCTGATGTCAGGCTGAAGAATTGCAAGCTTGTAAGGCTAAAAAAACTATTACACAAACACACAGGCCCAAATGATCAGAGTGATCTTTTTGTAGTTGCTTAACATGAGTTCTTGCATTAACAAACCTCAGTATTCAGGGGAGCAACAAAATGACTTTAGTACCATTAAAGGAATAGTTCACCCAAAATGAAAATCTGTCATCCTTTACTCATACTTTTCCAAAACTATATGACTGTCTTTCTTCTGTGGAACATCAAAAAAAGTCAATTGTAACCAAACCGGTTTGATTACCAAAAGTCTTCAAAACGCCTTCTTTTGAGAAAGAAAACCATACGTTTGCAATGACATGAGGGTGAGTAAATGATTTCAGAATTCTCTCACATTTAGGTGAACTATCCCATTAAACAAGATGTGTTATAAACATGCTATAAACATGATGACAGTTTAACCTGCTCAGCGAGATTCAAATTGTTGATCTGCCATGACATTGATATTTAAATGAAAACGGAGCATAAAAGACTCTTAATGTAGAGCCCTTGGGACTACAGCATGTACATCCATTGGATAATGAATTTTCTGACACATAATAAATGCAAAAATGTATAAAAAGAGCTTGTGTAACTGGAAGCACGTGTGTTCATGTACTTGCACGCAGCATGTTTCATCTTTAAACGTGACGCTGTGTATTTCTGCACAAGCTCCTCCTCACCTTCCCTCTCTGGTTGAGAGGTTCGATGGTCAGACTATCGGCACTGATGTCGATGATTTTTCCCAGCTGGAACCCATCTGTAGGGTGGGGCGCCCACACCGGCTTTCCATCGTCCATTTCACCGCTGAGGAGGAAAAACAGGAGAACAATCAAATGCCAATGGAAGAAGAACAGAGAAAACGTTAGTTTGCCTCTGGCCAAATAATACAATTTCTTTTATAAAAGTAATTAAAACATTTTATACTACGGGGCTGTTCAATTATTGAATCTGATTGGTTGACAAACGTTCTAAGGTGTGCAATTATTTTCAGGGAAACGCATGGCTAAAGTAGTTCCAGGCAGGTCTTGACCGCATTACAGTTCCATATCACTTCGCCAACTGATTTCAAAGGTCCTTACAGCTGAACCAAAACCCACAACGACACTGACCCAGCAAATAAATATAGTAAACAATAGGATTAAAACAACTTATTTACATGTTTTTTGCCACAGAATTACGTTTTAATTATGGACCAAAAGCACAAACTGAACTCTCTTTCTCCCGCTCACAGGCACACAAAGTACACCCTCGCACAGAAACCTGCTCTGATGATTTTATCAGTAAAAAAGTTGTACAAATTAAAAGCCACACGACATTTCTCACTAGCAAGGAAATTAAGGCGCAGTTCTTGAAGCAGATAAACTTACAGCTTAATTATTAGAAGTGATGTCGATCTCGCTCTCTCTATAATGTTTTACAAATAAGTAATTACTGTACACTTAAATACGAAATTACATGCAAACATATTTAAAGCATTTCTATTAAAATGTACGGTTCTTCTGTTGGGTCATATGATAAATATTGTAAATCATGTCCAAGCAATTCTACAAATATTTTATTTTTAATTCAAAATAAAGTAAAGCGATTTCAATTGCCCAATTCAAGTTTTAAATAATGAACATTTTAAGAAAACTATATCTGCACTCACAAATTGAAATGTGATGAATTATTCACAATTTCTATTCAACAATCTCAAAGGGGCATTTAAGACATTTATACGTGATTTATTTAGTTGCATAGGATAAAATATTTTTTTTAAAACTGATTTAGATTCAGAAAACAATTTCTATTGTGCAACTGCTGGTCATATTGGGATGGGTTTCATTAGAAATGACTAGTGAGGTAAAGATAAATGGAGCAAAACACAGAGAGGTGCTTTATCCAGATCACTTAACTCAGATTTCAGAATGAACACAAATCTTTCTGCATGACATCAAGCCAAAGTACAGCGAGGAGAACAATGGAGTGACTGTGGTGCAAGTCAACAAACATCTCAATACAACATATTTTAAAAACACCATCTCATTCTCACTATTAACCAACTATTATCTAAAATTTTTACCCCAATAAACTCCTAATTACTGCTTATTAATAGTTAGTATTGGGTAGGGTTACGGGATGTAGAATATGGTCATGCAAAATGCAAGATGTGCTTTGGATCATTGTCATGCTGGAAGATTCAGCTTTCTGACAGAGTCATTCAGGTGTTCATTGAATATCTGCTGGTATTTGATGGAGTTTATGATACCGTGTATCATAAGTTGTCCAGGGTCTTTGAAAAAAAAAAGAAAATAATTAGCCCCACAACATAAGAGATCCACCACCAGACTCGCCTGGATACTTTAACAACATCCACTCTCTTTGTTTTTATTTGAATTGAAAAAAAACTCTCTTCTGTGTATTACTGTGAATCCCACAGCTACACATGCTCTGAGTGACGCCTTTAGATGTGACACTTGATTAGTGTTTGAAATTTTGCCACAACACTGATATCCTCTTATTCTTACTGATATCCTCCTTCTTCAAGCTCAAGACCAGAAAAAGACAAAAAAGGGACAAAGTTCACAAAGTAACTTATTGTCCAGGTTGTAAAATTTATTGAGTATAACTGGATCTAGGCAAACTGAATGCATTATTTCTGCCTGCTCTCGTGTTGCTGTATAATCATTTCCATTTATGGGTCAATGACACATAAGAGTGTTCATAATAAAGATAAGGCAAAATCTAGTTTAAAAATTTCTTACGGTTATACTCTATGTCAGGGGTTTTCAAAGTGGGGGCCGCCAGCAGTAGTGAAGCAGTGAACAGGATCAGCAGTGAAGCAGTGAGCAGCAGTGAAGCAGTGAGCAGGAGCAGCAGTGAAGCAGTGAGCAGCAGTGAAGCAGTGAACAGGATCAGCAGTGAAGCAGTGAACAGGAGCAGCAGTGAAGCAGTGAGCAGGAGCAGCAGTGAAGCAGTGAACAGGAGCAGCAGTGAAGCAGTGAACAGGAGCAGCAGTGAAGCAGTGAACAAGAGCAGCAGTGAAGCAGTGAGCAGGAGCAGCAGTGAAGCAGTGAGCAGTGAACAGCAGCAGTGAAGCTGTGAGCAGGAGCAGCAGTGAAGCAGTGAACAGGAGCAGCAGTGAAGCAGTGAGCAGCAGTGAAGCAGTGAACAGGAGCAGCAGTGAAGCAGTGAGCAGCAGTGAAGCAGTGAACAGGAGCAGCAGTGAAGCAGTGAGCAGCAGTGAAGCAGTGAGCAGCAGTAGCAGTGAAGCAGTGAGCAGCAGTGAAGCAGTGAACAGGAGCAGCAGTGAAGCAGTGAAGCAGTGAGCAGCAGTGAAGCAGTGAGCAGCAGTAGCAGTGAAGCAGTGAGCAGTAGTGAAGCAGTGAACAGGAGCAGCAGCGAAGCAGTGAACAGGAGCAGCAGTGAAGCAGTGAACAGGAGCAGCAGTGAAGCAGCAGTGAAGCAGTGAACAGGAGCAGCAGTGAAGCAGTGAGCAGCAGTGAAGCAGTAAACAGGAGCAGCAGTGAAGCAGTGAGCAGCAGTGAAGCAGTGAACAGGAGCAGCAGTGAAGCAGTGAACAGGAGCAGCAGTGAAGCAGTGAACAGGAGCAGCAGTGAAGCAGTGAGCAGCAGTGAAGCAGTGAACAGGAGCAGCAGTGAAGCAGTGAACAGGAGCAGCAGTGAAGCAGTGAACAGGAGCAGCAGTGAAGCAGTAAACAGGAGCAGCAGTGAAGCAGTGAGCAGCAGTGAAGCAGTGAACAGGAGCAGCAGTGAAGCAGTGAACAGGAGCAGCAGTGAAGCAGGAGCAGCAGTGAAGCAGTGAACAGGAGCAGCAGTGAAGCAGTGAACAGGAGCAGCAGTGAAGCAGTGAACAGGAGCAGCAGTGAAGCAGTGAACAGGAGCAGCAGTGAAGCAGTGAGCAGCAGTGAAGCAGTAAACAGGAGCAGCAGTGAAGCAGTAAACAGGAGCAGCAGTGAAGCAGTGAGCAGCAGTGAAGCAGTGAACAGGAGCAGCAGTGAAGCAGTGAACAGGAGCAGCAGTGAAGCAGTGAGCAGCAGTGAAGCAGTGAACAGGAGCAGCAGTGAAGCAGTAAACAGGAGCAGCAGTGAAGCAGTGAGCAGCAGTGAAGCAGTGAACAGGAGCAGCAGTGAAGCAGTGAGCAGGAGCAGCAGTGAAGCAGTGAACAGGAGCAGCAGTGAAGCAGTGAACAGGAGCAGCAGTGAAGCAGTGAACAGGAGCAGCAGTGAAGCAGTGAACAGGAGCAGCAGTGAAGCAGTGAACAGGAGCAGCAGTGAAGCAGTGAGCAGCAGTGAAGCAGTGAGCAGCAGTGAAGCAGTAAACAGGAGCAGCAGTGAAGCAGTGAACAGGAGCAGCAGTGAAGCAGTGAGCAAAGAAAATGAAGACTAAAAAATATTTATAGAAAATGTACCCATTTAAACTTGTCTTAATTATTCAGTTTTGGTAAAACTATAAGGTGTGTGTATATATATATATATATACACAGTTCTGCTCAGAATTAATGGTACCCCTGGTAAATATGATGAAGAATGGCTGTAAAAAATAATTCTGCATCGTTTATCCTTTTGATATTTCATTCAAAAAATTGGCAAAAATCGAACCTTTCATTGAAGTAAAATAATTGACAGTGGAGGGGAAATCACATTATGAAATAAATGTTTTTCTCCAAAACAAGTTGGCCACAATTATTGGTACCCCTAGAATTGTTTACGAGTAAAATATCTCTTAAGTATATTCCCATTCATATTTACCTTTTTTTTGCACACCAGGGTGACTAGGAACATGAAATTGTCCAGCCATGACTTCTTGTTTTACAAGAGTTTAAATATGAGGAAACACAAAGGCCAAATCCCCTTAATCATCCATTACAATGAGTAAAACCAAAGAATATAGTTCTGATGTGCATCAAAAGATTGTTGAGCATCACAAAATAGAAAGTGGCTGTAAGAAAATAGCTAAAGCATTGAAAATCCCTATTTTGACCATCAGGGCAATAATTAAGCACTTCCAATCAACTAAAGATGTTACAAATCTGCCAGGAAGTGGACGTGTGTCTATATTGTCTTAATGCATGGTGAGGCGGAAAGTTTGAGTGGCCAAAGACTTTCCAAAGATCACAGATGGAGAATTGCAGAGATTAGTTGAGTCTTGGGTTCAGAAAGCCTATTAAAAAAAAATTGAACAAAAAATTGAACAACCCCTACATCATCACATGTTGTTTGGGAGGTTTTCAAGAAAAATCTTCCTTGCTCATCCAAAAACAAACCCCAGTAAATTCAGTTGTCAGACAGTACTGGACCTTCAAACAGCACAGGGTTCTGTGGTCAGATGAAACTAAAAAATAGCTTTTTGGCAGCAAACATGCAAGATGGGTTTGGTGCACACAAGGATAAAAAGTACCCCATGTGTACAATTTAATATACCATCTTTAATGTTGTGGTCATATTTTTCTGCTGGAGGTCCTGGACTTCTTGTTCAGATACATGCATGGCATCGTGGATTCTATCAAATACCAACAGATAAAAAATCTAAACCTGACAGCCTCTGCTAGAAATCGTATAATGGGCCGTGGTTGGATCTTCCATCAGGACAACGATCCAAAACAAACATCAAAATCAACACAAAAATGTGTTAAATAGCACAAAATGAAGCTTCTGCCATGACCGTCCCAGACCTGATGAGTGGAGTGAACTGAAGAGAAGAAGCACCAACATGGATCTGGGAATCTGAAGGATCTGGAGAGATTCTGTAAGAATGGTCTCTGATCTCTTGTCAGGTGTTCTCCGAACTCATCAGGCATTATAGGATAAAACTCAGAGCTGTTATCTTGGCAAAAGGAGATTGCAAAAAGTATTTAATAAAAGGGTACCAATAATTGTGGCCAACGTGTTTTGGAGATAAACATTTATTTCATAATGTGATTTCCCCCCCACTTTCTATTCTTTTACTTCAATGAAAGTTTAGATTTTTGCCAATATTTTGAATGAAAGATCAAAAGGATAAATGATGCAGATTTATTTTTTCCAGCCATTTTTTATCATATTTACCAGGGGTACCATTAATTCTGAGCACGACTGTATATATACAGTATATATATTTGTGTGTGCTGTAAAGTGGATTGAAATCACTTTAGGTAGGTCAAACTCAATTAAAAATTGTAATTGGCCTAGAAAATTGTAATCGGCTCTCTCTCTATAATCTTTCTGATAGGCTGGTATCAAACACCATCACATAATCAGATGTTCACCTAGAGGTTTTATTTATGTATTTCTACATTTTCTGTAGTATTGTCGATGGGTTTAATAACACATCCTGCAAAAGGGGGCCTTGGCCAGAACCAAGTGGTATTTGGGGGGCCTTGTCATGGAAATATTTGGGAACCCCTGCTCTATGTACTCGTGTTCAATTAATTCGGTTTGGAAAAACCTTTTTACTTGATGGTTACACTCAGGGGTTGACATCAACATCCGCCAACCCACCAAATGCGAGTATAGTGTTGTCAAAAATATAGATATTTTGATACTGATACTTCTCTCTCCATCTCCGAAAAGCCAAACTAATGTTGATTCTTGTTTTATTACGAGCTCTGTGGCGCTCTCTTTTTGCCAGTAGACTCTCCTCTTTTCAGCTTTTGCTTTAAACGGATGATTCTCTGGAGGTTGGAGATTTAGTGGCTCCATGTCAACATGACAACAAACCTCTGACCTCTCACACAGATTTTGATCATTTTAAAGTGTTACATAGTGTCCCTTTAAATATGTGTACACATCTTACTCATTTTCAAAAATGTTTTAAAATCATTAAAAATATTTTTCAAGGTAAAAATCATTAATTATTAATTCATAAAAATGTCATTCTCAATTCTCAACTCAATTTGCCTTGTTAGAAAAAGGTCTATTATTCAATATTTTAAGACTTTTTTGATCATGTCATTTCCTGCTTGAAGGTTTGATCATACAACTTTGATTTGAATTTGATCTCATTTAAGAAGTTTTTTTTTATTTTTATTTTTTTTATATATATATTAAGCAATGCAGTTGTTTTGGTTTAAAATGAAATAAAAGATGTTCAATAGTTATACAAAACTTATTTTTATGTTTATATTTTTATTCTTTTAATGAGGATTTTTTTTTCTTTATTAAGATATGAGAACAGTTGTATTACCCTGACATTATGTCCCTCCCCAAAAATATTAAAATATTTTTTTAACCAGAAATTAAAAGAGGTATTCATGTCACACACAGTGCATTTTTCTAATATTTTTGAATAATAGATTTATTCACAAAACAAACTAAATTGAGCATCATGTCATGGATTTTGATATAAATAATCAGCTAACTAGACTAATGTGTACAAATGTGTTTAAGGTGTTCTTACTGCAGTATAATTATTATAAATTTAAGTACTGAGTAACATTAATTAACTACATTTCTTCTAGCCTATACAGTCTAATCACTAATCGTTTGGACCTTTCTGGATTATAATCCGCCATCAAAATGATAAATTGAATTATTCCAGCTGCTGTGAGAAAAGGCTAATGATTCGCCACCTGCAGCACTGGCATCCTCACATGCGATATAGCTTACTAGCCGGGACTACTTCATGTTTACAGACGTGACGTAATGACGCAAAGACGAACGGCGACAAGCATATTTCCCGAACACATATTTAAGAACACATTATTACAAGATTGCCGTTGTGAATCGGGCTACGGTAAGGAGATAGTTTTGAACACAGGCTGGTTATGTACTTGATTATGTACTTGCAATATATTTTAACCAAAAAAAATGTACGACCTGCAGCTTTAAGCAGAAAAAAGCATGGTTTAGAAATATTTCTTGAGAAGCAAATCAGCATTTTACAATGATTTCTGAAGGATCACATGAAACTGAAGACTGTAAAGAATGATGCTGTAATAATATTTCATAATAATACTGCTTTTACTGTAAGTAAACAAACGTTTTTTTTAAACAGTTTTTTTATCACACACACTTGATGACATCACGTACGCAATTATGTTATTAAAGCATCCAATAATAATGTTAAACGTGGATGTTCTACATCTATAAAGGTAATACACTAGTCTTAATCAACTCATCCTTTTACATGAACCATGATCCAACCACAAAAATCCATCAGCTGTATCAGCAGCTCATCGGTTCTTCGAGGACGTCAGAGTCCGAACCGTTTCCTCCGTTCAGTGTACTGGTGACTCGAGATCTGCTGTATCCATTAACCGTCTCTTGACGAGAGAGAGAACTGTCATCAGTACTGCTGTTGACTCCAGAACTACTGCCATTAGATTTACTATAGGTTTGATTTATCACGCTTTATGATTTTCAGAAACATCCATTTTGCCCCTTTATGAAACCCTCGGCACACAGTTCTTCTTAGCATGTGGGATGTCGGAAAGACTGTTCTCAGTTCAGTGGACTGTTGGACTAACAGAAGCGCTGAACGAGTTGGCAAATACCAGCATCGTGGGATCATATACTCCTGGATATTGGCTCATTTGGAGTTGGAGTGACTGTCAGGCACGTCTGAAAGTGACTTGAGTAACTGTGCTGATTCGTAGAACTGGTTCAGTAGAAGTGGTTCAATCAGTCAATTTCTTGAAGCGGTCGCTTAGTTTAGCAATTCCAGTAATTCCAGTGAACACAAACCTGAATGCTACACCTTACAATGGAATTATAGAAGACTGCAAGACAACATGAAGTAATCCCTTCCTTCGCTGCTATAACAGCTTCTGTTTGTCTGGGAAGGTCTTTCTTTAGGATGTCTGAACATGGATGCAGAGCTTTGCTCTCATTCAGACACAAGAGCATCAGCTTTGCAATCCAATTCATCTCAAAGCTGTTCAGAGAGTTCAAGTCTGGGGTTTGTGCAGGCCAGTCAAGCTTTTCCACAATAGACTCAGTAAACCATCAGACTCAATACAGACCTTGCTTTGTGCACAAGAACACTGAATAGCTGAAATAGAAACTATTGCCAAAAAATCATTTGCTATTTGCTCTCTCCGAAATTACTGGAATAACTAAACATACAGCTATATGCCATGTTCACAGCATTAAAGTCATAACTGAAATCCTTCAGTATGATCATTCTATATAAAATGAAAATAGATATTCAGCATTAAT
Source organism: Meda fulgida (assembly GCA_030578275.1). Classification (NCBI taxonomy): domain Eukaryota; kingdom Metazoa; phylum Chordata; class Actinopteri; order Cypriniformes; family Leuciscidae; genus Meda; species Meda fulgida. The sequence continues at coordinate 29,444,325 of CM060635.1, read as the reverse complement.
AACTTAAGTTTTGTTAATTTGTGTGCATGGTTGTAAGTCTTAAAATAGTTGAATTACCCCTAATATGTCCTGCAGTGAATTAACATCAAAGAAACAGTGATCAGTTACAGGATCTAAATTCAACCATCTTCCCTTTATAAAAAATATAAACAAATTAACATAAAACCTTGATGATTGGGTTCAGCTGGGGTTCATTAAATGTATTCAATCTAAAGTTTGTAACATAGCAAATAGACACATTTCTCCATTGAGAGTAGAAATTAAAAAAAAAACAAAAAACATGTATCATGATTATAACGTATTGTTGGATGAGATCCCTACACCATGTCTACAACACTTCCATTTGTGAATAGAAGCAAACCTGAATTTGAACAAAGGTTTCAAGGTTTGGCTAAGTGGTTGATGTTAACTATTCCATTATCGACCTTAGTCAGCCCGTTTACACCTGGTATCAAGATGTGTTTTAGTCGATTCGGATCACAAGTAGACGAGGGAGACACATTCCCGTTTACACCTGGTGTTTAATCCGTCTCTTTTGTCCACTTTCAAACACTTCTGTCCTGAATTCCTCAGGGGGAGGGTCTGTGAGGGTCTCATTCTTAAAATGAAAAAGCAAAAACAACAACAACAACAACTTGTTATTTTGTGCCCAAGAGCAAAGAAGGTCCCATTCAAATCATGTAATTCCAACTGCCTTTCCAATGAATGTGAAGACTAAAGGACGATAAACCTATTTGTCAAAATCGTTCTAAATGTAAAAGAATAGCAGAGACATCAACACAAACAGCCAATCAGAATCCATCCGACTTTAAAAGGGCTCAAGCATTTAAAGCGGCAGACGACAAAACTGCAACACGCTTATAATGAACACAATGATATCATGCACTGCTGCGGAAGCTAATGCAGTTATGGTTCCAGTTATCATTCTTGGTGTGAACAGGGCTTCGTTTGGGCTGGGCTGGTAACAGAATTAGGGAACTACAGGAAGCAGTTCAGTTATGTAAGTCTAGTAGAATGGATCGGGGAGGTATTGATTCAGGATGAGAAGTGAAACATGATCTTGGATGAATGAGAGAAAGTGTTTTAATCTTGCTGTAACGCAGCCACACGTCTCAGTTTCTCAGACTGTTTGAATGAGTCAGTGATCTTCTTGTTGCACTAATGACATTTTCATTATTTAGAAGCCATTCACACAGCACGTTCTTGTGGGCTATTTTTTGGAATATTTTAAATATGTTGGTCAATGTAAACAAGTGCCAGACTGACATCTTTGGCAATTACGTCATGGTTTGGCAGTGGGTTCTTCTGAGAAGAACACTGGTTTCTGAATAGCAATGCCCTGTCAACCACCCAGAACAGTAGTATTATGCAACATTAATATAATTTAAGATAACTGTAATCTGAATATATTTTAATTCTGTGATGCAATGGTGAATTTTCAGCATCATTACCCCACTGTCACATGATCCAACAATCATTCTAATATACTGATTTGATGCTCAAGAAACATTTCTTTTAATTTTCGCTGTTGAAAACCGTTGTGCTGCTTAAAATCTTTGAGGAAACCGTGATACTGTGATTCTATGATGAATAGGAAGTTAAAAAGAACCATCTAAAATAGATTTTATAAGTATCTTTACAGTCACATTAATATGTATTTATAATATCAACAATGCAATGAAGAACATATGTGGTCATAAATCACATTATGAAATAAATGTTTTTCTCTAAACACTTTGGCCACAATTATTGGCACCCCTAGAATTTTTAGTAAAATATATCTGAAGTATATTCCCATTCATATTTAACATTTTCAGCACACCAGGGTGATAGGAACATGACATTTTCTATCTATGACTTGTATAAGTATGAGGAAACAAAGGCAAAATTCCCTTGATCATCAATGAGCAAAACCAAAGATTATAGTTGTGATGTGCAGCAAAAGATGGCTGAGCTTCACAAAAGAGAAAGTGTCTCTTTGAAAATTCCCATTTCCACCATCAGGGAAAAAATGAAGAAATTCCATAAATAAAGCGCATCCCATGCCCCGAAGCGCCAGCATGATCTGTGAATCTGCAGGATGTGGAGAGATTCTGTATGGAGGAATGGTCTCTGATCTCTTGTCAGGAGTTCTCCAAACTCATCAGGCATTATAGGAGAAGAATCTGTTACAGAGGAAGCCGTTATCTTGGCAGAAGGAGGTGGCAAAAAGTACTTCAGAAATGGGTGCCATTAATTATGGCCAACATATTTTGGAGAAAAGCATTTATTTCATAATGTGATTTACCGCACTTTCAATTGCAACTTCAACAAAAGGTTCGATTTTTGCATATTTTTTGAATGAAAGATCAAAAGGATGAACAATGCAGATTTATTTTTACAGCCATCTTTGATCATATTTACCAGGGACGCCAATAATTCTGACCACAACTGTATGAGATTGCCAAAGGACAAGTGAATTATTTATGAAGAAATGATTCCTGGAATATAATAAACAAAAGTACCACTGTAATAGAAAATAATGGTACAGCATACAAATTTTCTTCTCTGTGGATATCATATTTAAAAATGTTCCTGTAGCTTCCTCCAAAAGCTATTACTACAGGTTTTGTAAACTGCAAGTAAAAGAGGCTTTTGGTTATCAAGCAAAAGCCAAGATTTACATACCGGTATGTAAATTTCCACGTATTACGCAGACAATGAGGAGCATTTAAGCCTTTTTTTAGAATGCTTTAAATAAAGCATTTTTCAGTGGTGACAGCAATGAGTTGGTCTTCAACAAAAACATTATTATTCAAAAGTCATATTTCAAGGTGAAACGAATGTATCCGCACTAGGATGTTTCAGCCATCACCCAAAAATGTACCGGCTAATTTTGCAACAAGGATTAAATGTAAATTTCCCTTCAAAGTTAGGCTACATGTATCCACTTTAACATTATTTTTTGTCCTCTAAGGTATTAATGTAATGTGTGATTGTTTGTCAGTAGCTGAACACTGCATAACTGTAAATTGTGTATTAGAACTGCCCGGTTAATCGTTAAAAGATGGCGATCTCGATTCAAACACAGACACAATATTTTTCCTAAACGACTACAATTCGCTATGATTATTAAACCTTCGACAATATGTGTTTGAATGTCACTGAATCATTCAAAAGTTTCATTTTAAAAAAGCAGATTCATCCAATAATGAAACAAGCAACGTCTTTATCAGTGAGTCATTGAATCTTAAAGACTTAATCGGCTATTTATTTTCAAAATTAAACAATTTTATTTGAATCTGGACTACAACATGCCCACTTGAAAATGTTCTGATTTTTCAATATTGTTTGGTAACACCAAAAGGCTCCATTTTATAGTTAACTAACAATAAAAATGCTTCTAATATTAATTAATCTTAGTTAATGTTAGTTTCAACATTTAATAATTATATTATTCAAATCAAAACCTGAGCTAAACATGACCTAACAATGATCAGTTGTATTTTAAACTGACAATCAAGTAACAACTTCTGTAACAAATATCATTGCTCATGTATTAAAGACCTTAACTAATGAGACTATTGTGCTTTATTATTCTTTTGCACTTTCATCTGTTTAACTTTGCATACTTTATACATTTTTGTGAATTGTTTTATTGTATTTAAATGTTGTTCTTTTTGTTATAAGAAAGAAGTTATTACACCTGTTATAGTATGACAACACTTTTTTGCAACTAATTTCAATATCATGATAATACCGCATTCCATGATAAAAGCTTCAGATAAAATGCATGATAAAATTATCACAACATGACAATTTTATACAGGCACATGCATAGATGTAGCACTGTGATAGTACTTTGTGTTTGTACTAGGGCTGGGCGATATGGCCAAAAAATTATATCTTGGTCATATATCTCGTATAAAATCTTAATTTAAAATTTAAAAAAAAAAAAATCACATCCAACCCAATGATATCCTAGAACCAATTTTGATATTGAAGGATATGGAAACAAATGTAGGCTATTCAATATATTGTGCAAAAAGGTGGTTAAAATCCCATTAGAATCTAAAAACAAAAATAATGCTTTTGTTTTTAAATTGACTACAGGCTAAACTAAAAATGAAAATAAAAACAAAAGCACAAACTATTAGCTTGCATTTGATTACCCCATTAACTGGTCTCTTTCATAAAAATATACTTAATAGTAGGTTTAAAATTCCACATATGGCACGTTTATTGTCTCCAACAACAAATATTTTTAGCAATTTGTATATTTTAGTCAGAATTACTTGGCTTCTATTCTATTGTGCTCCGTCTGTACGGCGCTCATTCACGGGAGCTTGAATTTTAGCGGAGATAAAGAGTAAAGACATACATCTAAAATCACTATAATAACTCAGTTTATGACTCCAGCTATCATGATGACCTGGTGGTAGAACTTAAACCAACTGACACAGATTTAAGATAATGGTGCTTACACCGGACCAAAAAGCATCATAAGGCCTCAAGAAAAGAGAGGGGGAACAAGGGAAGTAATCGCTGCTATGAACTGACATTTCATCAGCAGAAAGTGGAGTTGAGTTATTCGACTCCAGGCCCACTCTTCCTCCACACCACACAACTCGGGCTTGCTGAAAGAGAGCTGTCAGAGGACTGAGGCTCACTGTCACAGCAGTGCATGAGATCATGAGAGCACCGCGCGTTCACGACACAAAAAGTCCAGCAAATGTTTTAGTGCTCATCCTGTCAGAACGAACATAAAGACGTCTAAAGGTAACGTTAAACCACTTCTAACAAAGTGTTTGCTGAAATTGAAATATCACACTAATTGATTACATTAAAACTGACTAGACTACATTAAAAATAAGTTGGCACAATGTTGGCTGACTGCCTAAATTATATTTCTATAAATCTTAAATTATATAAAAAAAAATATATACACAATAAAATATAGATAACATTAAGTGAAACACATTTTGTACCTAAATTATATTTATCCAATGAACAAACTATAAATAGAAGAAGAGTTTTATGACTCATTATAATATAATAATATACTTTTTCACTTATGAATGGTAAATAAAAGAAGCTATACGGTTTTTGCATTTGTTTTTATTTTAATACTACACATTAATTGTGGCTAATATATTTCTCCAAAACTCAAACTTTAAATCTTAGAAGCAGTTTTGTGACTTTTATATATTATATTCCATTAATATGGCTTTTGCTATTTTTCAGTAATTGTATTAAAGACCCCCTGAGGTGAAAATCATGTTTTTAATGCGGTTTATGTCTATGTGGTGTTTTAATATGCTTTTGTCTCAACTACTCTGCCCTGTGAAGGCCTCATGGACACGCCAGCCATCAGCATTGATCCTCAAGAAACCGTCTCCATACCGGTGTGATGACTCCGGTCTTCAACGAACTGCATAATATAATGTTCCAATCCAATCTGACCTATTGTATTGCATTGTAAAAAGCTCTATATAAATAAAGGTGACTTTAATGGCTCGTTTCCACCGAGCGGTACAGTACAGTACAGTTCAGTATGATTCGGGACGATAAACTAATTTGGCTTACGCTTCCACCGTCAACACTACGCTTATTTGATAGATGTGGCGTATGCCGGAAAGTAGCGACCGACGTCATTCTCGAGCGAAGAAGCGAGCGACACAGTAAACAACAATGGAGGACATATAGCAGATCTTATTTTTGCTTCTCGGCATGTGCCGGTTTGTCACAAGACAAACAAACATTGCGTTGGAACGGTATTGTGTTTCAACTGTATATTAAAAAACAGCACCTTGTGTTGCATTAGCACGCGCAAGTGACGATTCTCTGTCACCAATCAACGTTCTGTAGTGAGTATAGCTCCACCGAACCGGACTACTGTTCTACCCCAACAGAAGGGTCCCAAAAAAGTGCTACAGTACAGTTCTGTATTTTGGTACAATTCACAACTTCTGACAATCAAAGCGTAAAAAAATTGCGTACTGTACTGTAGCCTACCGCTCGGTGGAAACGAGCCATTAGACACAAACCATGTACAAATCCATAAGTCGACAGCATTGCTGAGTGTTTTCTCCTTAAAACTGCAGTGAACCAAAGACAGTCTCAAAAACACGGTGTTTCTGACGTCACAAACTACCTTCAGATCAACGTGCCGGCAGGCTTTTGCATATCATTAACAGCAAACTAGCGAGAGATGAAAGGTTATATAAGGTGAGTTTGTATGTATGAATATATGACGATGTTATGATGAACTACACGCCTTTCTCCACTAACGTTCGGTGATGTTCAAAGCGTATCTAAGGATGCTGGTTGTTAGAAGGCAGCTGTCTGACTCTGAGACGAGGAACGGGAACATGGTTTGTGTGACATTAGCAACACATTATTAGCTGTTTGATAACATAGCCAAGCAAAGTAAAGACAAATCCTATTAAAGGTGCTCTAAGCGATATCACGCGTTTTTTAGGCCAAAACATTTTTTGTCACATACAGCAAACATCTCACTATCCGCTGGCTGCCTGTCCCCTGAACACACTGTAAAAAGACGCGGTCTCTGCAGACACCCCAGACTTCACAAACGGCAACAAAAACAAACTGGGCTAATCCGCACCACGAAACATAACAAACTGTTCTAGCCAATAACAGACAAGAAGGATTTGGGGGTGGGGTTTGGGGGGTTAGTGCGCGGATGAGGAGGAGGGAGGGTCTAGCTAGCCTCCGTTTTGTTTGACAATACTTTAAATGTCAACAAGAAGTGACGTCACCCGACATCGCTTAGAGCACCTTTAATTACTGTTATCTGTCCGACGTTGTAAAGAGCGATACATACGCATTACCATTCTGATATACATCAACTTGTAAATATGTATACATTTTAAACCCTAGAAAATAATTATGTACAAGTAGGCTACTTGAATTAAATAAAAAATGTTATTTAAATGATCAGTCATATTTAAATACGCAACAGCATTAAGGGTTCTGTCTAAGTGGTGACTCCAGGTTGTGCTTCTGGTAGGCAATCATTGCCATAATTAATTCAATAACACTGCAAAAAATGTCCACTAGGCGGCAGCAGTGCATATAGTAAAACGGTAAGGTAAGACCCATCGTCGCTCGCTAAAAGATTTTCGGCACCAACAGCAATAGGCCTTGCGGTCCTTACCTGGCACAGACTGGACACAAATGTAATTCGGATTCTGTGGCCACAGCGGATTAAACCGACACTTTCCCATTTCAGACGACAAACTAGGCTAGGTTACGTAGCAGTTGGCTACTATATTGTTCTGTACCTCACTTGCCTAGTAACCATAGTAACGGATGCGCACGCTTTCGCGCTTTCTGCTATGACGTGGAGCGCGAGGTGCACTGAACGTTACGCTGCATGAATTTTTAATTAGCCTACATTAACAGTTAATTTTGTTATGGTACTGAACTTAATCCTAGGAAAAGCAAAAAATATAAGACCTTTGTAAGAAATCCAAGACTTTGTATACCAAATTCAAGGCTTTTAAGGCCTTCGTTTGAGATTATTAAATTTAAGACTTATTTAATGCTTTTAAGAGCCTGCGGGTACCCTGTTTAACATCATTTATTTAACTTACTAGACTGAACACAAACGGACGGCAGGGTGTCACTACTGTATATGTAGATGTAGGTGAAGTCAGCAGTTCTCACTCAATGACAACAGAGCAGGTGCAGCTCATTATGACACACTCAACACAACACACACCATTTTCCAACTCTTAGCTTCCATATTAGTTCAATCTGAGCTAAAGTATTTGGTGATTTTAACGCCAGCTTAAAGATTGACTCTTTACCGGAATCACAGGTCAAACTCTCAGGCTAATGTAAAAGACATGACCATGGTGTGACAGCACTGGTAAAAAAGTTAATCAGTGGCAGAGGTTTCTACATCGTAAGATACGCATGACAGACAAGCAATTCTCAAAATAAGTGTACTGCATGTTTGACAAAGAATGGTTAACGATTTTAGCTCTTAAATAGACAACATGAACATGAAATAATATGAAGTTCTTCTAAACCTCAACAGTCTGAAGTGACAATACCTGTTTGCCGATAGAATGGTCACACATGAGCATGTCTGTTCATCCAGACACACAAAAGACCTGACAAGAGCTAAACAAACACTGCTGTCAATATTAATATGGACCTGTATCAGCAAATCATACAGTAGGTCTTCACTGTACACCAATGTTTTGCTGAATAAGTTGAACATGCAAGAATTATCCTAGCAAGTGATGCGACATTGTCAGTCTCATGCTCCTGTCAGAAAATATTTAACATTTCATAAACACTTGGTTCCTGATTTTGGATGATGAGTTGAAAAGTGAGTTGGGCAAGTTCAGCACGACACAAAGCTTTTTACACACGGTGGATCTGTTCCAAAACCTAATAATGCTGTGTTTTAGAACATGGCCTATGCGGCAGTAGACAGAAACTGAAATGAAACCTCATAAATGACCAACTCTGCCTGTATGACCAACTAAAACATACTAGAGCCTCAACTCACAAATAGGCTGTGTCCGAAATCGCATACTAGCCTGTCTATTAGCTACAACATTGGTTTTGAAACTTACCTTGTGACCAAACATCTTTACACCAGTAGGTGATGACAAGTGACTGTTAAAATGTGTCATTGATTCAACAGAATCATTCAAAAACGCTGATTCATCCATTAATGAAGCAAGTGAAGTCTTTATGAGAGTCATTGAATCATTCACTCAAACCAAGTTTTTAAATAATTCTTCTGATTGATTAAATATTTTAAATAGACAGCACACCAGCAATTAACATTTTTTGCCAGAACCTTTCGTAAATTACATGTTATTTTGTTTAGTTGTCTGTTCATAATTGTGGGAGAATCGTTGAAACAAAACAAAAAAATTGTGATTCTCAATTCATCCAGAATCGTGCAGCTCTATCTACTGTTTTAACTCTTTCCCCGCCATTGACAGAAATTTCCAGCTTTCTGTGTTTTCACTGTTACACACATCTTCTGAAAGTGTACTGAATCTCCTGATCAAAACACAGGCATAGAAGGAGCAGAAGCAAGTGACCGCATATGTAAGAAGAAGCATGTAAAATAATGATCATCAACATTAAACGGCATATAAATCAAAACTGCCTAATGTTACTGAATGAAATGTCGACCCAGGATGAGCTTTAGGACTGTGAAGCTGTGGGGTGTTGATGGACTCAATCTACTCCATATGTTTGGATCATCATTCTGAATAGGAAAATTTCATCATTCCAAAATTTTGCTTTTTTTTTTTTTATAAAACGTATCCACATTCAAGCGTTGATAAAAATAGAATGCATTAAGCTATAATAAAACAGCTAAAATAAATGTTTAAAAGCAGAGGATCTGTTCTTGCTTTTGATATATTGCATGTTCAGATAAACAACTAAATATTTTGGGGGGCATGAAAATTTTGTAAAATTATCAAAAATGCTGGCGGTGGATGGGAGATTCAACTATTTAGCTACATTGAGACTTTAACTCACTACTGATTTTAATTTAAATTAGTGGTATATTTACTGTATATTTATTCTTTAACATTGCAATCTTCAGTTTCGTTTTTACACAGACCTGTAATAACGCATTCTCCTCCACTAAGTACATGTGCAAAGTAACCTTTAAAGTTTGGACAAAACAAGGAATCTTAGAAGGCAGGGTAATTATGCTGCCTACCTTTTCCTTTATGAAGGCAGCATGTCTATAATGACTTAAAATGCTGCCTACGTAGACTGCCAATGAGGATTGGCACAGATCCACTGTTCAGCATAAGACAAAAGTAATGCAACGAAGAGTCTTGTGTGGGTTGTATTGCAGTCCGAATGAGTACAAGACACATACCTCGGCTCCACTGAATCCTGAGGCATCAGTGAAGGTGTGTACAGTGATGTACAGATGAACAAAAGCTTGTCATGAAAACATGACACCAGGACAGGGGCAAACTAAAGCCGAGTTGCTATGGTTATCCTCTACCTGGGGTGGATATATTTGAATGCTGTCAAAGTTGAATAATAGAAGTCAGTAGTACAGAGGACTAGGTCATAAAGCTGAGGTCCCATCATCCCTGGTCAAGTGGGTCAAGGATGTAGTGTTCACAATAAATGTATAAATAATTATATGTATTCCTAAAACACTTCAATATGTTCTAATATTAAAATTACAGTAGCTCTGGTTAGAAATAACAGAATTTTTAGCCACATTTAACCACATTTCTTCCCCTTTACTGTAACTCCAAAACATGTCTTTTGCTGTGAACTATGGAAATCACCAAAACTGAAAGAACGATTCTGATTTCATTAGGCTACAAAGTGGCGATCGATAGTGGATAATAATATCATGTACTGATGGTAACAAGGTTGCGCTGTTGCGGCTCACGCAGCCTCTCGAGGGGAAATCGAAAAAAATAAACTCAGTTAACATTCTGCGGTTAAAATGTTAAAATGTCTAAATGTGGAGTTTATATTTACAATATATAATACAGTTAAGAAATGCCATCACAATTGAAAATGTGACACTGAAAATTATTTCATATGACAGTTAAGTAGTTAAAATAAAGTCACTTTCACTTCCATATTAGAAGCAATAATGACAGTTTTTGTTCTGTTTCAGCAGCAAAAATAGTTCCAAACAAAGATCACAGCATTACCCACTCAACCGTGTTTCATTACTGGATGATTCAACGTTTTGAATGAACAGTTGAGTCAAAGATTCAATGACCCAAGGTTATATAAAAAAAACAAAAACAAAATAAAACAACTCTTAGGGTAAATATCACAAATATGCAGATTTAAATATGTCAAAGCTGATGCAAATAATATTGCTTTAGAATAACTTATATTTACAACACAAAAAAACTTTTTTTTTCTCCCAGACAGGCAACTATTTTCCTCGGACAAGTGAACGAGCGATTTACTTCACAAGCACATTGCAAGGGTTAATGTCGAGCCCGGCTATATCTGTGAAACTTTCCAATTACAGCAAGCCTACAGAAGACTCATTTATGGTACAAATGACAGAAATGAATGAAAGTGAGGTGAGTCATGACTCTCGGCCAGCCGCACCTGTAGGTGTGTCGTTGTGGTCAGACTGTTTGACACACACACACACACACACACACACACACACACACACACGTTTGTGTGTCCCTCTCATATTTCTTTCATTATAATGGACAGCAAAAGCATTACAACACGGTTTTCTATCAGCTGTTCCCAAACGATCGATTCCTTAGACAATGACAGGAGTGTGACTGTCCTATAGGGGACAAGTGCATGTGAAAGTTCCCAAAGAGCAAAGGGCATGTACAACTTCTTGTGACACATCAGGAGCAATTTACTGTTAAGGTAACACTTATCAACAGCCATGGATATATTCGAGCTTTTATTAAGGCGGCTAAAAAAAAAACAATACAATTCAACACAATACAATAGTATGGAATTGAAAGTTTGCCTTGTGTTCAACATTTGAATTCCTTACACAAACACAGCACCAACATTTGCAAGGTAAATTAGGTTTGAGTGACCAGGAAACAGGTATTTCTAAAGTAATGGGCCTTATGAACACATACATAGACTAAAAAGATGCAATGAGATGATAAGCAGCCTTGACCATCATCTGATCTCAGAGATGTGACAATGCATCATCAGTCATAGAATCATAAAAGCACGCGCATGAACACACACACACACACACACACACACACACACACACACACACACACACACACACACACACAAGAATACACTTATGTTGGGAATGAGCTCCTATGTTTTCCTAGGCAATACTACCCGGACGCATTTGCTAAAACTATAATCCCAGTCCGCTATGTTCAGCTGAACCAAACACACTCACATCCAACTTAATAGCCAAAGCGAATATGACGTAGAGATGAAACTCACCTCCGTCGCTCGCTGCCCGTGCAGTCAGTCGGTGAAGTGTGTAGTGTGAGTGTGTGTGTGTAGGCATTCACATGAACTCAGACCCGGTGTCCCGGATGTTGATCAGCCTCCACTCCCGGGATGAAGTCCACGCTCCATTGTGACGTCACGCGCGTCCACGGGATGCGCGCCTGCCTCCACTCCTCGGTGTGGGACGGGCTTCATCTCATGTGAATTACTTTGTGAAACACACATGAGTCTCTGATTAGCTGAAGTGATGCATACTGTATATGGTTGGACTGTTGATCTGTAATGCCTTGTTTTTTAGATGAATGGAAAACATCGCACTCTAGTGGTTTCCCATTGAAAATGCATGCAGATGCACAACTGTAAAATAATGATTAGTGATTAAAATGCGACTATCGTGTGATTTACGCTCATTTCCTAATCATTTTGATGCAGTTTAAATTGTTGCTTTTAAATGAAAATAGAAAAACAAGACAGCCAAAGTAGGTTTGGTTATTTAATCTTCCCACAAATATGTTCTCCAAACATTTTTAGCTTAAATAGCCTACGCTTTTTCTCTATGCAGAGAATGCACTGTTAAAAGTGTCTAGAATTAGTCTGTAAGTTACTCTAAACAAGTAATAAATCACCAGCAACTAGCTAATTACATCATTAACGGTCCAATTAGATTACTCTCTCTAAAAACTATTGCATTACTTGTTACTAATTACTTTCTATTCCATATATCCCATATCAACCTTGACCAATTGAACAACACAAAGACAGACATCGAACTGCTCTTATAATTTTCAAATAAACAATACAATTATTGACCATAGTATTTAAAGGAAGAAGGTTGCATTTATCTAGTCACCTTTATATACAGCGCTTTACAATATAGATTGTTTCAAAGCAGCTTTACAGAGATAATAGGAAATGAATGCAAATATTGTTTTGGCTGTACAGCAGCTGTAGAAGAAAATAATTTAAGTTTTTTAAAAGTTTTTAATTAATAAATTTCTGCTGAAAAAATCATTAGTTATTAATTTACTGCTACAAACTGATAACGATCAGATAAGTATGATTTAAACCATGCTAGTGCAATTCCACTAATGCCAACATAGTTTTCTTGTCAATTGTGTCAAATGCAGCACTAAGATCAAGTAACACTAATAGAGAGATACAACCACGATCGGATGATAAAAGTAAATCATTTGTAACTCTAATGAGAGCTGTCTCAGTACTATGGTGCGGTCTAAATCCTGACTGAAAATCCTCGCAGATATCATTTCTTTCAAGAAAGGAACACAGTTGTGAGGATACTGCTTTTTCTAATATCTTTGACAGAAAAGGCAGATTTGAGATCGGCCTGTAATTGACTAATTCTGAAGGATCAAGTTGCGGTTTTTTAACAAGCGGTTTTATCATAGCCAGCTTAAAGGTTTTTGGTACATATCCTAGAGACAAAGACGAATTAATGATATTAAGAAGAGGATCTATGATCTCTGGAAGCATCTCTTTCAATAGCTTAGTCAGTATAGGGTCTAACATACAAGTTGTAGATTTAGATGAATTAACGAGTTTGCAGAATTCTTCCTCTCCTATAGCAACAAATGAATAACAATTTTTCCTCAGGGAGACTACAATGCACTCCCTGATGCGATACTGTAGTAGACGGTTGCTTAGTTAGAATTTTGTCCCTGATATTATCAATCTTATAAGTGAAGAAGTTCATAAAGTCATTACTGCTGTGTTGCTTGGAAACTTCTGTGCTTGAAGCTTTCTTTTTCGTTAGTTTAGCCACTGTTTCAAATAAATACCTAGGATTATGTTTATTTTCTTCTAATAGGGTTGAAAAATAAGCAGATCTAGCAGCTTTTAAAGCCTCTCTGTAAGCAATCGAGCTCTCTTTCCATGAAATCCGAAATACCTCTAGTTTTGTTTTCTTCCAGTTGCGCTCCATTTTTCTGGCTGCTCTCTTAAGGGCCTGAGTGTGCTCGTTGTACCACGGCGTTGGACTATTTTCTTTAATCTTCTTTAAGCGCAACGGAGCAACTGCGTCTAAAGTGCTGGAAAAGAGAGAGTTAAAAGTTTCTGTTGCAATATCAAGTTCCTCTAAGCTATCCGGGATGCTGAGATGATGAAACTGATTAGGAAGATTATTGATAAAGCAATCTTTAGTGGCAGAAGTTATAGGTCTAACATATTTATAACACGGAGCCGGCTTTGTAGCCTTGGCTAAATGTAATTTACATGAGACTAGATAATGGTCTGAGATGTCATCGCTCTGCTGCAGAATTTCAACGGCATCAACATCTATTCCATGTGATAGTATTCGATCTAGAGTATGATTACGACAATGAGTAGGTCCTACTCCAATTGAGTTTACAATGTCTTTAAGTGCCAATCCCAATGGATCTTTTTCATTATCTACATGTATATTAAAATCACCAACAATTAGTACTTTATCGTTAGCCAATACTAATTCTGATAGAAAGTCCTCAAATTCTTTGATAAAATCTTTACGGTGTCCTGGTGGCCTGTATACAGTAGCCAGCAGAAATCTCAAACGTGATTTATCGTTTACACTATATATTTTTACATTAAGCACAAACACTTCAAAAGAAGTATATTTAAAAATAGATTTCTTTGTGGTTTTGAAAATATTACTATAAATTACAGCAACACCTCCCCCTTTGCGTTTTAGACGAGGTTCATGTTTATAACAGTAATCTTGTTGACTCATTTAAAGTAATGTAATCGTTTGGTTTTAGCCAGGTTTCTGTCAAACACAGCACATCTAGATTATAATCTGAAATCACATCATTAACTATGAGCGATTTTGAAGTAAGAGATCGAATATTCAGCAACCCAAGCTTTATTATTTGCTCATCTGTATTATATCTGTTTTTTATTTGTTGAACATCAATTAAATTTTTTACCTGACGTTTTTTGGATTTCCAAATCCGGGGAACAGACACAGTCTCTATATGATGATATCTAGGTGAAAGAGGCTCTATGTGATGGGATTTACCTGACCTTTGGAGGCAATTGGTGACAGCTGACCTTGTCAGTGGGTGGAGCTTAACCTATTTAGGTTTAAGGTGTGGAGGGACCAAAACATCATGCGACCCGTTGACCTCCACTTGAGGTTGAAGTTTCTAATAGACCTGTAAATTAGTAGCCTGGGTAACAGCCGAACTTAGCCCCGCCCACAACATTTGAGGATGGGAAGTTCGGTCTGGACTTGATCCGTTGTGAAGCAAGTATGCCCGAACCGCTTGGGTTGAATTCGTTTAAAACATAGAATGGCTGCCGCTGGAGAATTTAGATGTGTAGATTCAGCCATCACGTCTGTTATAGAAGATATCGACAGCGCATTCATTAAAAGAGGAACAGAGAAACGCCATCTAGTCAAATGCCTCGCTCAACATACGTTATTTACTCCGTTGCTCTGATTGGTTGTAGGTCTATCCAATTGAGTGCAGAGGCATTTTCTTACCTGGTTCGGTGGAAACCAAGCGGCCACATTCTAATCTGAAAAATGAAGCCTACCCGGAAGTGCGAAAAACTGCAATACATGTAAAATCCGCTAGGGGCAGGTCCCAAAAGGGAGCAAATGTCCATAGACCCCCATGTTAAATTCACAGCATAAATTCATGTTTTTACAGGTTGGTCCCATGGACTTTTATTGTATTTTTCGATAGGTTCCGAGTGCCTGACAGCTGTGAGGGGGTGAATATTTTCTAACTCGTTAGTTTAGATCGTATTTAGATATAAAATGTATGACAAATAAGGGCGTGTTTAACTTTGATTGACAGCTGATAACGGGCTGCGCCGAGTGGAATTCCTGAAATTTGACACAACACATCATACCACCTCTGTATCCTTTCTGAACATTTTGAACAAGATTTTCCAAGATGGCGCCACCCATACCCCCCATAAACGCATAGACAGTAAAAGAAATGGACACAGCGACGCCCTTGATTTCAATGAAGAAGACTGAAGCCCAATTATTTCACTTCCTGTCTGATGGCTGAGCGACTGCGCAGGCTCAAACTGAGCGTGACGACAGTCTGACAGTTGTAAATCTTCTAGTAGCTATGGCAAGAAAGACAAATCTGAATCACAATCTTGAAAAATTCATCAAAATATTGTTGAAATATTTTGTCCCGTTGCTTTTATGGACTCTCTATCTATGAGCTTCTCCCTTGACTTTATGCCTCAATTTCCCCCAATTGCCTCATAGACAGTAAAAGATTGCCTGCGAGCTTCTCCTCCTGTATATACGCTAATGTCTCTATTGTGCGACAGAAAGTTGCGTGGTTATGACGCAATCGTTAGCCTATTTTTTTACAAAAACGGCTTCTACGGGGCCAAAACGTAAGATACAAAGTAATGGAGCCTTTTATACATTGTCGTGTTTCTTTAGAAATAAATAATGGACAAATGAAGTCTTTGGACGCCTCAGATGTCAAAGTGACGCCAAAATGAATGGGAGTCATGGAATGCTAACAGCAGGTGAAGTTCTGCTACAGTGGCGGCTCCCGCGAGGCTTCAACTTCCGGCTGATGGATTACCCCCTTGCATAAACGGTTCTTCAGAAAGTCTATGGGTGACGTCACAGACGCTTTGTCCATATTTTTTACGCGTGATTTTTTTTCCCAAACCATTTCAGCGCGAACCATGCCCCTTAACCGAAAACCACAACCCTCAGCGATGACTCGCGACTATGGCTCGATTTCATTGGTCAACTCTATCAAAGCGCTGATTGGCCTTACATCGCTGAAACCCAAAATACAAAACGGATGCACAAATGTTTACAAAATTTAAGGTTACACAGAATTTACAACTTATAAATAAATAAACATTTAAAAGGGTCCATAAGATAAATAAATAAAAAAGTCATAAAACTATGTAAATAAAGAGGTGTGTTTTTTTCCCTGTGCAGTTGCTAGTGTTGATTGTCCAAAATAAATATGATTTTAAATACACAAACAATCAAACCAAAAAAGAGCTTAACAATGAGAAAACTACACATTAATGTATGGAACAAATTTTATAGGTTTTACTTTTAACTTTTTATTGACTAAGATTTTTTTTAATTGCATTATTATATGCTCTGTAGTACTTTGAGATTGCTGTAATGTAACAAAAACATTATTTTCGATTCTCCATTGTTTAATATAGCTTTGCAAACAATATGACTCCATTACCTGCAGTCTTCCTACCTAGCATAAAATTTAATGATTAATCATTTTTAATAAAAAAAAATAATGATTAACCTAATGATAATCAATGATCACAGAGCTGACTGGCCACACAAAGCTGAAACAAATATATATATATATATATTTTTTTTTTTTTTTTTTTTTTTTTATTATTACACGTGTTTGCCTTTTATGGGTACACAAAAAGCAACATTACATACAGTACACAATTTCTAAAAAATAAATAAATAAATAAACTTTAAAAGGATGCATGGAAGGAGTTTTGTAATGTGCAGTTGCTACTATTAACAAGAATTCATAGCACAGAATTGATAAATAATAAATAATAATTTTAAACACTGTTAATTACCCTGTACCTGTAATTATCCCCCTCCCTCCTTCCCTCCCACACACACACACACACACACACAAACTTGTGCCATTTTAAGCTTGATGCGAGTAATTCATTGCCACAGACTCTGACAATTTGTGGCGTACCCTGACAACCCTTTTCCCTCCTTTTCCTGCATGTCTACTGTAGTCATGCTCTGAACCAGAAGTACTTTTTCTGGGGCGTCCAGCTGTCAAATGCCGCCTTGAACCAGTCTTGGTTGATCTTCGGGCCACTGCTGTTGGCTGACAGCCAATAATGGGACCTGGTCGTCTAGCAGCTCGTCTTAACGCTGCAGCACGTTTTGACACCGACATCCCTTTCCCAAAACAGTAAAATGCAGAGACCAGTTTGGTTGGGTTGTGCTGCATCTTTTCAAGCTGCTTGGCCATTGTAGTCATGGCATCACTGTAGTTGGAGTTTTCAGCCAGTTCACTAAGTAGCCCAAGCATCCTCTTCACAGGAGATTGAGGTAGAGATGCTGTTTAAAAAGAAAACAATAAAAACAATTCAACTACAACAAACAATACAAATAAAATAACAACAAACACTTGGACAAGGGGCTGGTTGCACCAGTTTAGTTAGAACGGCTGGTGCAACCCTACCCAGGAAACAAAACTACTCTGCTTCCATTCAATGCTTCTGCTTTATTTCCAATTTACATACTTCATTATTTGAAAAATAGCATAAAATGTGTTTTCTAATAGCTTTATAATAGCCCAAAACTAGTTTTTGTGCATAGAAGGTTGCTTATTTTTCACTTATTTCTCAATATCATCAATATTTTCGTTTAAACAGCATGTAGCCTAAATTTACCATCCTAAATAATAAAGTCATTGAATTGGCTTGATTTTTTTTTTTTTAAACTGCTAAATTTTAATGGTATTTATATACCAACTACTGGAATTTTGGTACTGTGACATCCCTAGAATAGAGTCGTATGGATTACGTTTATGAAGGATAGATGCGCTTTTTGGAGCTTCAAAAACTCCAATTCAATGCCAAAACACTTTTCAATGCCATTATAAACCTGGGAAGGGTCAGGATATATTTTATAACTCCAATTTTGTTCGGCTGAAAGAAGACACAGCTAGGATGGCTTGAGGAGGAGTAAATTATGGGATAATTTTCATTTTTGGTTGAACTGTTCCTTTAACTCTTCTAAGCTTCATGAACTCACCTCCCTCTGAGTCACTGTGCATACAGGGTTGGTTGGTGTATGAGGCCTCTGGAGTAGATGAGCTGGGGGAAGACCGGTCCAGCTGATGCATGTCTACTGTTTATTACATACACACAAAAAATTAATATATATATATTGCAAGAGAATTTCTGTTCATTATGTCACCGTTGTAAACAAGAAAAACAAAATGTGAAAAACAAAACAGCACCAACCCTCCCTTCATACTGACCATCATCTTGAGCAGTGAAATTGTACTGACCATCAGTATTGCAGGTTTCTTGCCTTGGAGGCATGCCTATAAAAAGTGTATACTAATGTTACACTGCTGACTAGTTGTTTTGTTTAGAATTAATCATGTATAATGAAGGTTATATGTCCTATTTGTCATAAGCTTTCTTACCTGGTGCTAAGGTGCTTGGCTTGGGCATATTTTGCCTTAAAGGGTTCAGGAAGTCAAGAGAAACTGAGGCTGTAAAGAAGATGAACCAGGCATTGTCTTGAAATACCTTCTTTAGATATTTGAACACATGTATCACCCCATGAGTGACAAATGATTCTGCAAAGAAATAATTACCTTTTGTTATTTTCAGCAGCTCAGCCCTCATTTCAGCTGTGATGGGGAGAAAGTTGATGGAGGTGATGTTGTAATTCTGCACCACTGCTGCCTGGTGTTTGCATGGTGCCCCACATTGGCCAACTGGACATCAGCAGAGCTCCAACTCCATGTCCACGGTATAGGTGTCTCCTGATGTGGAGGATTTCACCCGAAACTTCTTCTCTCCAACCTAACAGTGACATGAAGACATGACATTCAGACATATTTATAAAAAGATCTGACAATTTTAGAATGATTCATATTTAAAAATTATTCTTCACCTGAGAAATATCAGACGCTTTAATGTTATTTTTTGTAGCAAGGAATCTTGAACGCTGGAATGCCTCCCAATGGCCAAGTGCAACGTCTGTCACACGTGCCTCATAGTACATCTCTAGACGGGTGATGAAAAGGTTGAATAATTGAGGGAGGTTGAATGCTTTTGTTCTCTGGAGTATTTTGTCTTTCAAAACACGCATTGCAGCCTCCACATAGTTGTTTGTTTGGTTGCCACGTGTTGGCAAGTCTCTCCTATAGCTGAGAGCCCAACTCTCACGGTCGATGGTAAAGAACCCGTAGATAGGTCAGGAACTTCTTGTATCTGTAGCGAGTTAAGACAAATAATAAATTCAAAACAAAACAGGCTTCTGGAGGGTGAACATATCAGAAGTACCTCTACCTGTCTACTATTGTCTCTACCTGTTGGTCAAAGGGTTGTCCAGGGCTTGCTGGTACAGCAATTCAACTATACTGATCTCCCTGGCGTAAAGCATGTCTTTTACTATGCTGAACAGGGTCTGCCTGTCCTTCATCTCAATGTTGTGATCTTTGTTCCACAACCACCTCCACACAGCTTGCAGAAGATGAAATATGCAGAGCAGCTGTGTGGCTTCAGGAAAGACCTGGGCTATAGCTCCCTTTTCTGCCTTTGAGTCATCTGTAAGAAACACACAAGGGCCTGCCTCACCTCGCCCTCCAAAGGCATCCTTTGTCAATAAGGACTTCAGCAGCTCCAAAACCTCACTAATTGTCCTCTCATCCTCTGACTGGGTTATCACTATCCCAAGAGGAAGACCACCAGCACAAGTGTGTGTGAGAAGCAGAAACACCCTGCAGTTCTCCCGGTCCATGTTACCAGATGAATCCATAAAACACATTTCTCCACTATTGGAAACGCTGTGTGTTCGTTTCATTAATGGGGAACAAATGGCTACTAGTGGTGTTCCTGCTGAGGACATTTTAAGCTTGGCACAGCTGTCATCACACGCTGCATTGTATGATTCTACCTGCCTTTCCAAAGCTGCTAGCATTCCCTCTCTACTCTGCTCTCCAAACTCCTGCTTGTTCACCTTCTGATACAGTCTGCAAATTAAATTGGTTGTTTTACTACATAAGTCTGTCGAAGCTACTGATTTGAAGACCACGTACATTTTCACATACCTGTAGCAAAACTGAAGGTCTGGGCAAAGGGCACGGTTAGCTGAGGCATATACATATTTGTTGCCATGCTCAGCCAACAGGTCACTTTTCAGAACTGCCAGAGCTGACGTAGGGCTGTGCCCAATCTCGAACAACTGATTTAGGGTTTCAATTGCCTTGACCCCCACATCTCTGTGCCTCAGTGCCTCCGCAACAAAGATGTTGTTATTATGTACATTGTACAAGCGCACAGAAACTGGGTAAATGGGTATATGGGGATCATTGCTCCTAAAAAAAAAACATTTTTAAAAATCTGATCAAATTCTTACACAGTAACTGACAAAAGCAAAAAAAAAAATTATTTCGTTTTCACTTTGCTTTACCCACCTACTAGATCCTCCCCTTTTGTCTACAGTCTTTACCAGCGTGCAAACCATTTTAGCCTCACAGCATGTATTTTTTGAGAGCCGTCTTTTATTAGCTGTGCCTGATCGGGCACAAACATTGTGTTGGCACCTATAATGAGCCTATAGATATAGATAGAATACAAATGTTTAAATATACATAACTATGCAAAGGTCTTAGGCATGTTAGAATTTGCATTAGTGTGCCAAAAGGAAATATTAGTTTACATTTCCAAATTTTCATTTTGCCCTTAACTGTAATACTCCACTAAGAGTTCTGTATGCACAAGGAGTCCAAAAACAGACAGTATGGTCCATAGGATCTGGTCTGAGAAAATGCAGTAAATTGAGAATGTTTTCAAAAATAATGTCATAAATAGTTTTCAGCAACACTTTACAATAAGGTTTCATTTGTTAACATTAGTTATTGTATTATTAAACTAACATGAACTAACCATGAGCAATACAATATATTTGGTACTGTATTGTTAATATTAGTTCATACAAATCCATCTGTTCATTGTTTGTTCATGTTAATTTACAGTGCATTAACTAATGTTAACAAATACAATATTTGATTTTAATAATGTATTAGTGAATGTTAAAAATGAACATTAACAAAGATTAAATAATGCTGCAGATTGTGCAGAAGCAATGTTCATTACTAGTTCATTTTAATCAGTGTAGTTAACCAATGTTAACTAGTGAAACATTGTTGTAAAATGATTATTTATTTATTGTATTATTTATATTTGCAGGTAGATTCCTCATTGAAGACATTGGAGATTTTGCCACAGGATTTAATCTATCTCAGCTTTTTTTAGTCTCCATCTAACCCCAGATAAACTCCATGATGGTGAGATCAGATCAATGTGCGGACAATACTGTTTTAGACTACCTGTGCATACGAAAATCCATTCATTCACCCACCCATTCATCATTTCTTAATGGCAAACTAAAGCAAAATATACAAATAATTTAATTACCTTAAAAAGCACACGTTTTCCCTTGCTTGGTTTTGTCACTGCAACTCTCCAGCTCACTCCTGATGAATCCCCAAGCTTTTTCACCCATTCCTTCACTTCCCAAACTTCTGTCAGTGCAATTCTGAACGACGTCTCAAAGCTTGTGTGGTCCAGGTGTGATTGGCCTTTTGGAGTGCATAAATGATAGGTGCAGAAATGATAATTGTACCCGGGGGGTAACCATTTCTGTAAATTAGATTAAAAAGAATTGTTAGCCACTGCTATTTAAAAGTGGGAGAAATTGTGTCAATATAAGCATATTAACTGAGATGGTCCCCCACTCACATTAAACAAAACGTATTGAAAAAATTAGAAAGGTGTTATATCAATTAATTTAATTCAAATTCGTAACCTTTAGATCCGAGGCTTGGTCTTCATCACAGCCAGAACAAGCAGAACAAGCGTCCTCCGCTGAGGAAGCAAGAAATTCATAAGATAAGTTAAAATTATAATCATAATTGAAACCTACAAATACTTTAAAAATAATTTTAATACAAATTATACTGAAACAACCAGGCATATCTTACCGTTTGTCACCATCAGATCCATTTAGCTGATATAACTTTTTACCTCAGATGACTGCGTGATAGAGTTGACCAATGAAATCGAGCCATAGTCGCGAGTCATCGCTGAGGGGTGTGGTTTTCAGTTAAGGAAATCACGCATTTTTTACAGTCTACGGCTGAAACGCCCCATAATCACAGCCCAGTGGAGCAGTATCAGACTCACATTCTGACTAGAATCTGAGTATGACAACGTCAGGCTAGTAAATTAGTACAAATTAAATAAAATTTGTAAACGCACTCTTACGCTGTTTTAAAAAAAAAATTCTTGTCATTTGGTATTGTTGAAAGGCATAACCAGGGACATAACCAGAAGTCTATGCAGAGCATCTGCTTTTATGTAACAGAAGCTGTTTCCATCCAAACTTGTGAATTTAACTTGTGCGCAAAATTGGAATATGGAATATTTGCGAGAAAAAAAAAGTCACTTCCTTGGAAATTGTCACAAAATATATAATAAAAATCGAAGTTGCTGCAATCGTGGAAGAAACCATGGCTCTTTTTTTCCTACATTATAAATGACTTGCACGCAGACGCTGTCGCAATAAACGCCGTCATGTTCTCTTGCGTTGGGATGCTAAGTTGGGAACAATCGTGAGACGCTTCTGGGGGGATTAAACCAAATCATTCTGGTGACAGACTTTGACTCAGGAGTTTCAGAACCGCCAAAACAACATTTGAGATGCTGTGACGCGATTGGTCTGCTGGTTAGTCCAGTTACCCAATCACATCGTCTGTTGAGGCAGTCACCTGGGTGTGTTGTCGCACTTCGAGGGATTTATTGAGTAAATGTGTTTCCATCATAGTTTATGCACGTCTTATCAGATAAAAAGTTTATCCACCTCAATTGAGCGCATACATTTTTAATGCGTTTTAAAACTAGTGTTATTCTACACTGCCCATGTAAAACCAACAAAATGAAACGTTAAATTATGCAGATAACTTGAGACACAATTTGACCATTTTTGATTATTTTGAATAATAATTGATGTTCCTTCAACTCAATGCATCTAGATACACACAGAATCAGCGTCTCTTCCATCTTTTGATTTTTCATACCATTAATGATAGTTAATCACCGGCTACTCCTAAAAGTCTACAGCAAACAGGGCCAAAGTTGAATCTGACTTCAAGCTTCACACGTCTGACCTGCTTAAGTTCGATACTTTGCGGAATGTTTACGAATCATAATATAGTGCTTTGGAAAGACCTATACTCAAATGTTGTGAATCAATTGAAATAATGTAAACAAAATATTCATAAAGAAGCAGGCCTAATTTTTGACTCATAATATTCTTGTATTAGACAGTACCAAGGCAAATGTGAACTCTTGAACGGCAAATAGCAGAACATTGAAAAATGATTTCTATTTTGTTGTAATCACAAAGTTCGCTTGGATGCTGATTTGACAAAAAATGCATTCATTTTCCTTCAGAGGCATTAATTCCCAATGGAATACTCAACAGTTCTGTATTTAATCCTCTAGGCACATTAGAGTAAATCATCAAAGATGAACACATGAACTTTTATTTCACAGGTGGTGCAAAATTGAAATCCGATGCATTAACAATAAATGAGAGGCAAAACTCAAAAGGCATTTAAAAAAAAAAAAAAAAAAAAAACAGTAAAGTAAAAGCTTAGCTTATGTACACTTCAATACAAAAAAAACCTTTTTTTTTTTTCATATTTCGCATCATCAAAACTAAGAAATAATGGCAGAGTTGTCCAGCAGCGAACAATCACACAAAGCCCTGATTGGCTTTTAGTGTTCGTAAGTCATGTGATGGTAGAAGCGTAGCAGCGTGGGCGGAGCTCAGGAGCTGATTGGAGGGATTAGATCAGCTGACTCTAACGTGTCCTCGTACGGGCTGTGGCCGGCGTCCGAATGTTTCTCGCTCTCCAGGCTGAGCTGCTGCTGAGTCTGAATCTTCAGAATGAGCTCCTTGATCTCTTCCCGCTTGGTTTTCATCCTTTGCTGGGGAAACCAATCCAATAGATTCATCGGCAGATCAAAGCTTGGAAGAGGATTCTTTGAAAGAAACAAATAAATAAAAAAAGGTTTATTGCCTTTTGTTCAGTTTAGGCTTTTTCGTTTGTAACTGTCAATTCTATATGGATCTGAGGGCCACTAAACAGCTGTAATGTATATTTCTGTTTTGATAATCTTTCATCTGCGTCCTGAAGCAACTTTTTTACTGACAAAAGACAAAAACGTGTACAAAAATACAAAAATACCGACTTTATTTCAACTATTCATTTCATTCTGAGTCAGTTAAACTAGTGTAACAGCGTAAGCTTCTGTTGTTGTACGTCACACGCATCACCCACA